>JAXQQM020072412.1:0-91751 GCA_034641835.2 Pinus albicaulis | reverse complement strand
TGCAATATGAATGAAGGAGTATATGGGGGTTAATGTTAGAGCGTGATGAAATGTAGTAGGATGCATATCCAAGTTAAATTAGTTTTAAAAATTCTAGAAAAAAAATTTTAAAATCAAAAGGTTTAAGAACATATTTTTTTACATACAATTGTACTTCTCCTTTTCGCAACATAGCTTGATGTCATTATTGATTGTTTGATGATTTCCTTTGATGGTTCATCATACTTGACTCGTGATGATGGTTCTTCAAAGATGAATTCGAATGGAATGTTCACAATTGTAACTCCTATTTAACCTCTTGATATATATTATGTTGTTTCATTTTCTCTTTGCATACGATATTGATCAGGTCCTTCTAATGAATATTTGTATTTGTTCGGGTCCTTTATAGGTACAAATGATGTTTCAGGCGCTTCTATCATGCTGTCGGGTCCCCTCTACAATGATATTTTCAGCGATGTTTCAGGTCCCTTCTGCAATACAACTGCTCAAACTATTTGCATAGTTTTATTACAAACTTCTCCCTTGCTTATGTTAAGATTTGTCCTCAAGTCTTGCATTTCTTGGAGGATTATTTCTACAAAATCAAACTGAAGTAAAACAAAATAGAGAATTCATATTAGCCAAACAAGTTGGTTTTCCGATATGAATTCGAGTTTGTATTGTGTCAGTTTCTTAGATTTTCACAACCAAACTCCTTTATTATTTTTTATCTTTTTCTATTTGTCTTTTGGATGGAGGTGGAGTGTAATGTTGTTGGGAAGTATTAAATTCTTATGAATGTAAGATAGGTTGAATTCATCATCTAAGAGTAGATGGATAGATAGATAGAAAATAGGTCTCGACTTCAACATGCATGATTGTGGAACTTAACATACAATATGGTAGATGAATGAAATCATGAACAATATGGCTTATGAAAAGGCTTATTTGACAATGGATGTGACTTGAAATGGTAAAACTTGACTTCTTCTTATGATTATTAGCTTCATGTCTTTTTCCTCCATCTTGATCTTCTTGTAGGGTTGTTGGTGTTGTTGGTATGCAACTTTAAAGCAAGCTTCATGAGTTTTGAGTTTCATTAGATGAACTCAAAATCCTGTGAATTCCACTTTTCTTTGACTTGAACATTTGTATTCATATTCTGGAATATGATTTTTTTTTTTTTAATTGACTTTGAAAATTCCTTTGTCGATGGAGTTATCTTCTTAAATATTCGTATGACCTGCAAAAACATAGCATTTGCTTGCAACACAATATTAGATGATGGAGGAAGAGAGATGTACGTCTCTTTTATTCCAAGGAGTATGTAAAATAATTACAAGCAATTCTTTTTTAACAATTCCAAAGATGATATACAAAGAAAATACATTTGTTTACCCCTTTGAGGAATGGTGGCGATTCTAAACCTCCTAGCGGCATTTTGTTCACAAAATATTCGTTTTATGTAAAATTCGAGTGATTCAAAAGCCAAGTTGAAGTGAATTCATATGGATACCTCCAGTATAAAAAAAAAAATTCAAAATGGTTTAAAATGATGTTCTAAAAATGATGAGAAGTACCATGTTTGATAGAGCTTCTTGTGAATATTTTACTAGACCAACAATCACTATTTGGAGTGTAACTTTTTCATTAAAGATCGGATTGATGTTATTCCACTTGGAGATTAAAGTAGATTCATTTTTTTGGTAGCTCTCGGAATGGCGTCTAGGGTTTCTTCCCTTTCCTCACAGGCAGCCACGCTCTCCTCTGTTGCTTCCGCGCCGGCTAAGCCTGAGGCTCAGATTCTTCTCCCCCCTGCGGCAATCGATCCAGCATTTGTTCTTCACGCCACGCAATGTCCCCTCTCTGTCACCTTGATTCACACGATTCTGATCAAAAGCCGGAAATATCACTGGCGTATTGATGGCCCTGGCCGAGTGTTTGAAACCCTGCGTAACAGCAGCCTAGACCTCTCTCACGCGCCAGAGACCCTGGGCACGTTTGCAACGGCGGCCCCTCTAAAGCACAATATACAAGCAGCGACGTTTATAAGAAGCATAAGAACCACTGCCCCCTCTACAGCTCTGTTCCTCTGTTCCCTGCAACGGATCTGGGCTGGAGCGGCAGTCTCATTTCAAATAAGAAAGTGCCTCCTCGACCGCTTCCAGGTTGTCAGGCTCTCGAAGGAGCCAGAACGGTCCCGGAGGAGCTAAAAAATTTCTCTGCATCCTTTCAGATTCAAATCTCACAACTTTCAGGCAAAACCATTCTGCAATGGGTTTGCTCCTCAGACTTGGTGCAGAATCTCAAGGCAAATCTGGAACGCCGAATCGGAATACCCTCTGCCCTCCAGAGACTTCTTTTTCGAGGTAAACAACTCGAAGATCTTCTTCCCCTCTCTGCTTACAAAATAAACAGAAATGATTCTTTGGTTTTATCCCTTCGTTTGCGAGGAGGCGTTGCTGGGCAGTCATCTACTGCTCCTCCCTTCTCCTTCAAGGATGCAGTATGCTCTGAGGTTTCCAAACCCCCTGAGGCCCCTAAACCCAGGCCTTTCTTGGTTGACAAGCTAGAGGAGGTTCCTTCTGTTGAGATCTCCCATCCTGGCCTAGCAAATGATCTTCAAAATTTTGCCGAAAGGGCCATCATATGCAGGTTCAATGGGCTCTGGCCGAAATCTAAGGAACTCTATGACTGGATCCATGCTAACTGGACTCACCAGTGCAAGGTCAGCTTTTGCTCAAAAGGATATTTGATAGTCCTGTTTGACAAGATCAAGCATTGTCATCAGGCCTTGGATGAAGGCCCCTGGTTTATGGGAACTGCTGGGCTTTTCTTAACTCCATGGTTCTCAGACTTTGATCCAGCAACTGCAGTTATCACCAGGACGCCTGTATGGATCCAGCTACCAAACTTACCATCCTACCTATGGCATATTGCAGTTTACAAAGGCATAGGCAATACTTTGGGCCTCTTCTTAATGGGGGATTACTGGCAGGAAAATCAAGGGCTTTACACATATGCCAGAATATGTGTGGAACTTGATCTGAGCAAGGGACTGCCAGATCAAATCAATCTCAAGATCAACGACTTTGTCTGGACTCAAAACCTGGATTACGAGAATACTTCTTTTCGTTGCCACCAGTGTCACCAAACAGGGCATCTGCAAAATTCCTGCCCATCTCTCCCTGCAAAAACGAAAAAAGATAACATCTCTAAGACCAAACCCAAGCGATGGACTCCTTGCTCTCCGCCGCCGGCCGTAAGCTCGGACTCCTCAAGCTCGGAAGACGAAGACAGCAATGCAGAACCTGATCTTCCGCCTCAAACGATGAGCCTGTCATCTGTTGCTCCTGCGCGTGCTCCTGTTATAGATATCACCCAGAAATGGGCCCATGAGACCTCATCCTCAGAATCAGATAAGGAGACTCCCCAGTTGGAGGACTCCAGTCTTCAAGTTGTTTTAGCTCATCCTCCACAGGATGGCTGGGTCAAAGTCACTAAAAAGAAAGGGAAAAAACTTCGTGTGGAGACTTCTGCCCATGCTAAGTAGAAGTCGGCCCTTCTTGCATTTTAGTCATTTGTTGTAACTCCTTGCTTGGATCTGTCCATCTCCGGGACCGAGGTTGATAGTTTTTTATCATTTCCGGTCGACCGGGGTCTTGTTTCTCTTGTTTGTACTATATTTTACTTAATAGAAATTAGTTCAATTCAGAAAAAAAAAAAAAAAGAAAAAAAAAAGAAGAAGGTAGAATCATTTTTTCTATCCAAAAGAGAAACATTTTTTTTTAAATAATTAGGTTTGATATCGTCAAAATTGAGATGAAATGTAACCAGGAGGCAGTAGATCGACTGCGTTGACTTTTAATACATGCAGTCAACAAAATGTGGAATAACGTTTTCACCGTCTTCAAATGAGATGATTAAAATTGTGTCATAAACTAGACTTAAATATATATCTCCATTACAAATAGGTTTTAAAACAAAGATTATTTAGTATGTGAAATACGAAAATGAATAAGTGAAGACCTAGAATTGTCACCATGCAGATTTTTTCGATAAGAAGTTAGTATTTTTGACATAGATTTTTATATGATGTCGGATTTGGTTGATTCAAATTGATGTGGAAAATAGATTCCAAGGATATATTCCCTATGAAATCATGTAAAAAAATTTCCATTAGAACCTTCAAATCAATGTTGTACTAACTTTGTCCTCCAAATTGTTCTTTGAACATAGTGTTTATTTTGATCATTTTTTTTATTTGTGATCCAAATTGAAAAATTCAAAATGGATTTAAAACTAAAATTCAAGAGATAACTTGTTTAAAAATGTGCTTAGAAATGATCCTATATGCTCCCCAAAATAGGATTGTCCTTACCGCATTTTTATTACAAAATCCTTTCAAATGAGTATTGAACAATGATGTGGAAGATTTATCCATAAGATTTTGAACCAAAAGTATTGTGAACTCATTCTACCTATTTATTTATGTTATTCTATCCTACTCTATTTTATAAAAAAATAAGTCATTCTCTCAAGTATAAGAGAATTTCCTAATGCACCCATTTGCGTAGCAAGATCATAAGTCACTCACATCCAAGTTTGAAAAATACATTTTAATGAATGTCAGACATGAAAAAAAATTGATCATAAAGATTGACATAAAGGATGTTGAAAAATAGTGAATTATCCCCATGGTTGACATTGTTGGCTCAATTCATCGGGTAAACTAACACAATTATTTTATTATCAATCCAGGTTTGTAAACTTGGAAGCATGTCCAAAATATATGGATATCGTATGTAGTCAATCTTGTAAAAAATTTTTTTATGAAATGCATATTACAAATATAAATTTTAACTAATTAATTTATGATTCAATATGTAATATTTGAGGGAGGAGGCTCGTAACTTAGGAGATCCTCGTTTGAAATTCCCTAAATATTACTTTCTTGAAGAGAAATCAATTAATCGATTATGATAGCTTATGATGCATAAAGAGTAATAGAAAAGACTCTCAGCGAGGAGATCCATGTTGTCCTTCTTCACAAATTCATTCATCATTGTTACCATTGTTTTTAAGACTAGAAATTCAGAAATAGCTTTAAACATGAAAAAAGAAAATGAATTCTAGTTTATTTTTCTTATATCAAATAGGAGGAGAGTTTAACTTAAAAAATTGTTCTATCCCTTTATATGCATATTATAAATTAAACCAAGACTCATAAGCATAAGTAAATAACTCAACAAGGAAAATAAAGATGAATTCTAGTTATTGTTCTTGAATCGTATAGAAGGAGAGTTTAACTTAAACACAGGTTTGTCCATTTATATGTAGATTATAAATTAAACCAATATTCATCATCAATCATAATAAATTATCCTTCATCTAATTAACTAAACAAATTTGAAGCAAAACTGCTATGAAAATCAAGCTAAATTAACCAAGAAGTGTACTTACCTTGGTGTGGGGGGGCTCCACCCTTGCCTCACACACTTGAAAAACTTATCAGCGATCGCAAACTCATTCAATCATCCACAAAAGATTGAACGTAAAAAAATAAGGTGGAACTGGTTCCTCAAATTAACTCACAAAGTTCAAGTCTCACTATGAAATTATACAAATTCTTCATGTTCATGCCTTCAATGTTCTCAAGCTAAATAGAAAAATATTAAACAAAACTTGACTAAAATGTCTCTAAAAGTCATATCTATCCTAAATATCCCATCTATATTGGTCAAAATTATCCATCCAATCACACAAAACTGGAAAATCCCACAAAATACTAATTTTGGCCTATTTCCGAGGATTTTCCTAAAGATAGGTCAGTGTTTGACCAAACTTTCGACCGGGCATGTTTTAGCTCAATTTGACTGAACCAATAGGTACACATCCATCCTTGGTTCCCAAGCTTTCTAAATATGTGCTCATCTTGTGCCTGTGTGTCCGTAAGTATGACTTCAATGGAGCCAATATGGGTATTTTTAGTTATGTCCAAAAAATGCACTTAAAACCCAATTTTTACAAAGATCTAAAAATTGAAAACATAATTTATGTACCTTAATATGCATATATTGGTCAAAATAGGGTATTTATGGATGGTATATGGTTGGATATAATGGAAATTAAGTATATGTAATAAGAAAATTTTGATCAAAATTGAGGGCCAACACATCATCATATGGAATCCTATTGGTTCTTATAAAGTTTATTTTTGTGGTACATTTTGTTTTGAGACTCATTTTTTACCTCAAATTTTTCTATTGTACTTATTTATGTTAACTTGTAGAAAATCACGAGAAGATACTTAGGCAAGTGCTATTTGGATGCAGCTGTTGTAATACATGGAGTGTTGTCAGTAATACCTAAACGTTGCAACAACACCTCATATCACCCTTGTGTTGTTTTCAACTCCCAAGGGTTTCTATAAAATCACTAGGACCCACTACTAAGCAACATCCTTGTGTCAAGCACAACTCCCTTTCCTAATACTAATGCAACATTATTTTAATAACCATACCGCAACACACCCTAAAACCAATGGTGCAACACACTTCATTTCGTTGATATGACACACTTGTATTTTACTACAATTCACCTAAAGTCTTATGCTTCAATTTTTCCCAAGGATTGATGTTATAATTCTTTCGTAGAAGGATGTTGCAACTCACCTAGAAACCATTGTTGCAACACATTGATAATTAATTATTGGACATAATACTACAACTACCAAGTAGCCGGCACAACTCGATTTTTAATCACTTCAACATATGATTATCTAACAACTTGTGTACCTAATTGGAAAAGGATGAGCATCATCCAATAAAGAGAGAAGTCGACTCACATCAAGAAGAAACCTACTCTACCACTTATAGCACAACAAAAAAAAAATCATCATTATATTGTTCGTATCTTTTAGAAATTGTTATAATAGAGGGAAACAAACTAAAGAATATAAATATTATCATGGATATCCCTCCAATTCTCGGATAATTTACGATACTGCTAAATATGTATAAAAACCCGTATCTACTCAAGCCATGATAAACAGCGGATAGAGAAAAAACAAAGAGAAACTTTGCTTGCAATATCCACTTTTATTTCTTAATATCAACTCATATTTCATTTCTATTTCATTTATTCAAATGGTGTGGTGCCTAATTAGTGTTCTAGTGCTTTTATAACTAGTTCCTCACCTAAGGAGGTAGGGCCCCTTCTTAGCTGTAATTCTCGTAACTATATATTTTAGTTTCTAGCATTTATTTACATTCCAATTAACTTAGTAGTAATTAGAGGAAATTTCAGCCTAAAAGTGGCCTCCTAAGGAAAAGTAATAAAATAATAGTTAAATAATAAAATAAGAGTTATGAATTTTAGAGGCAAAAAGAAAAAAACTATTTTTTTACTTGTATTTTTGGCTTTATATCCTTATTACTTTACTCAGATTTCAAGTGTATACACTTATTTGACTTGATCATTATCCAACGAGTACTCCATTGGGCATACTTTTGAGAAGATTCACATTGATAAAAAATGAAGATGTATTGAAAAATCATGTTCACCACGTGTTTTTAATGTATCTTCAATTTTTATCATCGTGAGTCTTCTCAAAATTATGCATAATGGGTACTTCATGGATGTGGAATACAATTCCACGTCCAATGAGGAAATTCTAAACCTATAAGGATATAAGCTAAAAGAACAAGTAAAAAAAAAAAAAAAAATTCCTCCAAAATAATTACATGTGTCTCTTTTTAAATTCTATAATTTTTTTTACCGAAGCCATATATTATGACATGGAAATTATGTGAAAATTTCATGGGCACTTTTAGGCTGAAATTTCATAATGTGTTTTATTTTCTTACATTGTTGCAACTCACTAATTTAGATAAGTACAAGTACTTTTTCAAGATTAAGATTTTTTACTATGTTTCAATTACTTTGTTTGCTTACTCTATTTTAGAATATTACAATTGTCAATCCTATTTGTAATCATATTCTTTTTATACCATATGTGGTTTGAATATTCTATAGCATAAATTTTGGTTTAGTCCTTTTATATCATTACCTACTAGCATTGCATCTCATGTGCATCTTTGTTACATAATTTAGGACCATCTAATACTTTAAGAAGTAACCTCCTGATGGTAGTGATTTATTTCCTTCCTTTCTCTTGTGTTTAACTCTATGTTTTGGGCTATAACAAAATGTTTCTTAAGCCCACTAGATAGAGAAGTGATGTTTCCTTTCATATAACCTAGATTAGTACAGTAATTTGACCTCCGTTGGGGGTTACAACAACAAGCTTTCCTAATCCCACTAGGTGGAAGTGTGACATTTCAATTATGCGAGTGTGGTTTCCGTTTTCTTGGTGACGGTGAAATAAATTCCATATCTTTCATTATGACATTCATTAAGAATAATACAACTCTATCGAAAAATTAATAGTGTTATACTAGCATATACAACGTAAAATAATTCACAAGGGTAATTGGAGAGCTCGTACTTTGATATGTATCCCCTATATATCCACAAGTTTGACCAAATTTTGATGTGTCAAGTGAAATTTATGGTAACTTCCCAAAACTCAAGAATGTTGGTCCTTTCAAGATGGTGAACCTATATAGAGTGTCACATCTTCGTGATCGCAAATATGATTTGATTTTTTTACATAAAATAATGCGATATATTCTTTTCAAATGAATCAGCAGCACTCAATTTGTACTCTAAGATTCATATATGGTAGCTCTACCAAGAACACCTAATTGACACTAGTTTTTTTAATAGCTTAAAGCCCTTATTTCTACAACATTTATCTATGAAATTTTAAAGATCTAAAATAATATATATATATATATATATATATATGTATGTATACCAAAGTAGTTTATATATATATATATATATATAATATTTCAAGATGATTCATTTGATACTAATTTAAGGATTAGCCAAAGACTTTAAACTCCATGGCATATCTCTCCAAAATTATAATGATAAAAAGTGAGGAAACAAAAAAGTATTGTAAAAAGAAAAAAATTACAAAGGATGTAAATGATGATAAATTGGACCTTAATTCATCTAGAGTGGTCTCTAAGTTTATGATGAGGGGAAAACTTTTATAAAACTATGAGGAATATAGTTGAAAAAACTCTATTTTTGTTATTTTCATATATAGTACAAAAAACAATCCATCAAAACCAAGAATAAATTTATATTTAAATTGAAGCAAGAATTATCATAGAAATGGTCATTGAGATATATGAGATTTGAAATAGTGAAATCATAAATAAATAAATAAATCATTTAGGAAGTATTGTTTTTAAACATTATTTTCTAAGATACACACACAACTCCGTGTTGTCGAATTTATATTTATGTGCTATGTTTACTTTCATAAATATTAATCTATTCCTCTTTTATTGTCCTTTTTTTTAAAGGGATTAAAAGTCAAAGAATTCCGAACAAGCTAATATTTGAACATGTTGATATGATTGTCTAAAAAGTATACAAGGAGATGATCAAAGAAATGGGAATACTTGAAGCACAATAGTTTTATCCCCAATATCAACATTTCTCAAAACATATATAATCATTTTTTAATGTTTAATTACATATTTTAATTATCACAAGAAATATTAAATTTTTAATTGTTTTGTTGTTGTAAAAATAAAAAAAAGGGAACCCATTCAACACACAAGACAAGATGGAAAAATAAAAGGGGTTGACTAAGTATATTTTGTGAGTGCTTGTATTTTCTTATTTAACATTTAATATTCATCATGATTTTTATTGATCTCAGAATTGTCAGGATGTTCCACTCGTATAGCCTTGTCACAACAAATATACTAAAATATATTAGAAATATATAAAATAAATATACACTACGAGGGTTTATTTCTCCTTATATCTTGCGGATCTATTAATTATTGTTTGTTTTTATGCATGAAAAATTATAAATATGCACAAAATAGAGAATCTAAAATTAAAACCATAATTGGCAAAAAGATATAACCTAATAAACTCTTTCAGAAAAAAATAGAGCTGTAAAGTAAGGCTATTATTCTTTCTTTCTCCGAATGGAAAAATGATGCAAGTACAAAGAGGTGAGCCTCTGTGACCTATGGGCTTCATAATGCGTGAACCTAATCTATTTTCTCTCGTCCTTTCCACTTTTGGCTAATTTATTCATTTATGGAACAAAATGCACTCAATTAGAGTGGAACCATTTTTCCTCCTAAAGTGGTCCGGTTTTAATACCTGATAGCCTACTAGAGGTCAAGTTTGAATCCTTAAACTCTTAACTAGAGTTACAATATGGACTTTTATAGGGTCTTCATTATCATCATCAAGGTGGTTATCCCCTTTACTCATAAGTAATGGGAGATGATGTGGACATTCTCTCGAATTATTGTGATAAAACAAGAAGCTCAACTTCTAAATGGCATTAATTCTTCTTATGGACTCTAATTGAGGACTTTGCACCATTGGAAAGGTTTATTCTTAAGTAGAAGATTTTTACCCCCAAATTTTTTTTTAATGTCTCCAAAATACTTTTAAAAGGTTTCATACCTCAATTCATCAAACTTTTAATCTACCGGTAAAAATGGTAAAGTGTACTAATTTCTCCACTTTTCCCACTTTAAAAAAATCAATATGGATGAAAACTATTATAACGATCCAATTTGAAAACATACTTTTCCATTTTTGGGATAATTTTGGTCCCAAAAATATTTATACTAAATGAGGTATGAAAAATTTTCCTACACCTTCTCTCATGTACCGTGTAGCCTTGCCTTGGAAGTTAATCTTTCAAACCAATATTAAGAATTTTATGCTTCCTCGTATTGTATTTATGGACATATTCTACAAAATTCATCTTTTTTAAACTCTACTTAACCATATAGTGCCAAATCCTTTACAAAAGGTAGGACATGTTCCTCTTCTTGATTTAGCATGGAAGATTTCATATTTTCTACATTCACCATCGTGTAAAATGTGCATGTATGGCAATATATTGAGTCTATAGGTGTTATAACCTACATTTTCCATTACCTTAAAGGGACCATACCACATATCCTTTATTTTCTCTTACCATGACCTCGTAGCCTCTCCTTTGCTCAATTATAACCATACTTTGTCTCCCACCTTCAAGGATTTATTTATTTTGTGCTAATCATGCTTGGCCTTATATTTTTCGTATGAATTTTGAATGGGTTGGGTACTCGTATATGATTTTTCTTTTATCTTCTCAAAACATTTTTATACACTTAAGGCATCCTCGTAACACCCTACCTCACTCCTCCTTGTTTTCCATATGTAATATCCATAGTAAAGGTGGAAAAACAATTTTCAATTGGGTACTTACTGTGAGAAGTTAGTGTTGTATATATACCATATTTTTTTCCAAAATATTTAGATGTTTATTAATGCTTCCTAAAAATCTACAATAAATTCCTATTGAATACTTTTTTTCACCCATATTTGTGGATGGAATGTTGTAGGCATCTTCAACTTCTAGTCCATATTCTCCCACAATATAATCCAAAATTCGTTGAGAAATCTTGTGTCCCTATCTAAAATAGTGCTCCTTTTGATCCCAAAGTGTGAAAATTATAGATCTAACTCTAATATAGAACTTATCAGGAAGCATGGTAAATATCAAACCTATCCTTTTAAATATTATTTTTTCAAAAAAAAATATTTAATTTAATATTGAAGAAAAACACTATTGCAATATTCACCAATTAAAAAAAATCACAAAAGAACCGAGAAATCCAAACACATCAAAATGGACACCAATATTTTTAACAAATGTCTCGAAAAACCCCAATGTGGGGAAAACCAATTATAGAGATGAGGGATTTATTATTTCGTCAATAATTCTTTAATTGGTAAATATTACAATTGCCTTTCATACATTGGAAAACCTTTGGTAAATATTTGTTTTCTTCTCATATGCTGATAAAATTGGACAGTGTGAAATAATCCTTCGACCCCTTTCTTTTCAATGTGCACTACCTCCACCAATGGGGGTTTGGTTTCCGATGGTGAAGAGTTTGTTGTTAAGATGTTTAAAAGGTCACCGTTTCCAATCCCCTTCGAAGGCAAAACAAATCCAACCATAATAAGGTTTGGTGTGGCGAGGCCGAGTGTGATCCCCTGGTGTTTTTGACTCGCTTAGATGCCCTTGCCGCGGTTTCTCGCACAAAATTTTTTGGCATGAAGTCATGTTAGAGCCACATAAACAAGAAAAATGTGCACCGCTCCATGCAACTCACACCGATAAAGTGGAAATCCAAACTAGCTCTCCAACAAACTTGCACAATTTCCGGAAAATCACACTCGTCACTCATTCAACCTTATGGAACTTGATTTTCCTTCTTGGAAACTCGATTTGTATTCTAGAAATTTTTCACTACCTCCCGAAGAACTCACACTTATCCGGAAAACCACACTTGCTCCATAAATAACTTGGCCTCTCTCTACATAAAACAAATTCTTCCATGAAACTCAAGATGGAAGCATTCTCAAGGATAACTCTATAAAATGTTTCTTAATCAATGTTGAAACCCTCACTAGTTTCAAATGCCACACTATCATTTAACCTCAATTTGTTGATCTCCAAGATGCCCATCAATTTTCCTCTTATAATCTCTCATTGAGAATTCAACAGCCAAGTAAGATCTAATCCCGATCAATGGCTAAGATCATCTGACTCTATCAAGTAATTTTTCTGTGGTTAATTAGAGATAAATCGACTTGTCTCAATTACTTCGATTAATTAGAATGTTTTCCTAAGTTATAATTAAGAGAACCAATAAAAGTTGGTCAATAATCCAATTACTACATTTTCTCTTACAATTCCTAGGATTGGAGATATTTTATTCCTTATAATCTTAGTCCTATCGATACCTCCTAAGACTAGAACATTTTTCCGAGCTATAAAATCTAACAAAATTCACCCATAACTATCCAAAGAATAATTTTTCTACTTTTTTTTATGGTCTTTTTTTTCAAGACATTATAACACACACCTTATTAAACATATCAACTACCACAAATAGGTAGCCATGTCCCTTCCTATTTTTTTGTAAACCTTCCACAAATTCCATGGAAAAATTTTCCCGAAGGACGAGTGGTATATGTAAGGGATGATATAGACCATGTTTCATGTTACTAGGCTTACTAATAAAATAAACCATCCATCCACTTATGAACCTATCTACATTTTCTTTCACCCTAGGCCAATCAACATACTTCCCACAAGTTTACCACTATCTTCCCTACATTAATGTCCCCCGCAACCTTGGGCATGTGAACCTCTCTCTATTCACTTAAGTCACTTGCCTTTTTAACATACAATATATCCAACCTATAGAGTAAATCTATCCTAGAGATGCAGTCAACTATGTTTCCACCATTGTGCTTATGAATATAGCTCTACAACTATTAAAACACCTCCTTTAAGTCCTAATCCTCTCGAATATGCTCTATATATGCATCATGGGTGAATGGATGCATCTCCATAATAGTTCCCAATGCTGGATTTTTTATGGGTGGCCTTAAAATCACGTCAACTAACTTTTTTGTGTTTCCTTTCTTGTACTTAATCACTAAATGAAACTTTTTGTAGATATCCAATCCACTTGTAATGTCTCGGGTTTTGTTGTATCTTACTCTAGGCTCGTTGGTACTATAGTGGTTTGTGATATATGTGGATTAATGTCTCCTTTTCCATAATATTTTGTTTCCATTTCTTTCCACATATTTCACTAGGGAATAAATATCATTAAGTTGTAGGTAGGGTATGAGGAACCGCCCATGAAATACTTTAGAAAGGTAGCATATAGGCCTTCCTTCCTCTACATAAAACCACTCCCATAACATACCCACCCACTTCTATCTCCACTTCGAAGGACTATTACTAAAAAGTTATGTAATGTAAGAACTAGTGCTTAAAGAATATTCTTATTTAACTCCTCAAAGGTTCTACTCTACCCATTCCCCAATGGAAAATATTGCCAATTTGTTACATCGTGGAGTGGTGTTGCTACTTTGGGGACAATGAGGATAGAATTTCCTTAGGTATTTTGCTTCCCCCAACGAAATTCCTAACATTAGAAACATTATTAGGTACTTCCAACTTCATTATTTTTCCATCTGCAGATCCATCTTTAGCTCTCCTCCAATCTATCACATACCTCGGATACACCAAAGACTATTATGCAAACTCACACTTCTGATATTTTCTAGAAACTAGTGCTTTAATTTCTCTAGCACTTGCATCAAATGTGATATGTTCCCCTATGAGGTAGAATCAGATATCGATATATCATCCATTTATAAAAATTAATAAATCAATCTATAAATGTCACAATATATCATTTATTAACCTCATAAAATGTAGTTGGTGCACCACCTAACCCAAACGACATGAATAACCACTCATATAAAAATTTATCGATCTTGAAATCGCCTTCCAAGTATATTCTCTAACTTAAACCTAGTGATATATAGACTTTAATTCCAACAAGGTGAATTATTTTTCTTGTTTTAATTGATCTAGATAATTAGGGGGTACATGGTCTTCGAGCATGATTTTTTTAACGCCCGTGGATCAATACACATCCTCTAAGTCTCATCCTTCTTTTGCACAATGATAATGGGTGACCCACATGATGAGGTACTTGTTCAAATGACACCCGTTGTTCTAGTATTTTTTGAAATTTCTTCTTCACCTCACTTACTTCTATAATATATTGCTTATATAACCTAATATTTGGCAAAGGGGGAGTCTCGAAAATAGCTAGATCTTGTGCTTCACTTCCCTCTTGGTTGGTATCCCTTTAGGATCCTCGAATACACCCTTGTGGCGTCTTTATAAACTCCTCCGCATATTTTTTTCCCCAGACACCCTTTAGGGATGAATTTTCTCCCCACTAACTCTTCCATAAACTTATTTTTCTTAAAAATAGTAAAACTTACTACAGAATTGATTTTTTTTCGCTAGCTGGCACTTACTATAAAAAAATTGTACTTTTCTTATGTGACATCGATGGTGAAGGATTTTTATCCTCGGGAGAGGAGGTATTAGTTTAGCTCTCCACATTAATATTGCATCCTACATGTACATATATGGAATTCCAAACACCACTCCACAAACATCCAAGAGAACTACGTCTAGTTCTACTTCATCAATAAAACCATCACCGATAGAAAATATACCTTGAAATGTTTGGTTACCTTTATTTATGCATCCTTATTTACCCACCACAATGGATATGGTCTTCGATGATCGAACATCCAATCCAATTTTGTTTTAACGTCTTTTTTCTCGCAAATATATTTTCCTATGATCTTGAGTCAAATAAATCATCAATATTTTCCTTCTTGGCCTATATATTTATATGGAACATTTTTGTCTCTTAATTCTCTTCTTATATTTTTGAAGGTTAATTACATTCACCTCCTTTTTCACCAATGTATGTATGATCTTCTCATCCACGTCTGATTTTATTTAACATGGTTACTTGAATCAATGTCCATGACATTATTATTCTCTTCCGTATATTTATATTTGTTCTTCGGGGTTGAACTCTTCTCTAGGTGCAACTTACAACGCTTCTCCTTTTTATGATCGACAATGTTATAAAGGGTTCCAATGGTTGTTGGGATCTTTGTAATGGTGTGTTGTGGTTGTTTTATTATTTTATTTCCCCCTTTCAACTTCTTCTTCCCCTCCCTAGAAGCTTCATGGTTCTCCTCCTACTTTTATCCACTTGATTTCTCTTCTTCCACCTTACATTCTAGGTATTGTGCTTGTACATAATAATTACCTATTAATTTTTCTTTAAAAACATCACTTTCTTCAAAAATGGATATGCATACACCTCAGGTAGTTGAGGATTACATTTGGGTTCTTGAAGATACTCAACATTACATCCGTTCTTTAAATTATGTGGTGTATTCCTGTACACTCTACCCCTACTTCGCTTGAAGCAATGCCAAATTTATCTACTGGTAATTTCACTCCCAATAAGGTAAAATTATGATATATTATGGTTTTGAAATCCTACCACTAACCATTGAGGATATCCCTCCAACCTCAAATGATTTTTCTTCCGGATTTTTCACTAGTTCAAGGCATGACCTTCTCACTTCAACCGAGAAAATTAAATATTCTATTCTTCCTCATATGATGGATAGTAAAATAAACTTCTAATTGTTGAAACTAATAATTTAACTTAATATTGTTAGTCTCACCTCGATACAGCTTGATTTTTTGACCTTCTTTCATTTTGAATAGGTATTGTGAATTTTTCATGACACCTTTCAAACTAGGTTGATCCTTTTCGTGATCTTTCTTAGACTCTCACCGGTTCTTCTCGATCTATTGATTTACCCTCCAATTCAAATTCCATGTTAAAAACTACATATTCTCTGAATAAATTGAGCTTTTACCGGTGAGGGTTTCCCGCAAGAGGAGGTTCACATTATGGTTTATATCCGTGACTCGTGCATCCACTATGCAAAACTATCCTCTAGGATCTTGAGGGTTAATAACATATTTTTCGGCCATGGATGTGGTTTTTATGTCATTAAACTTAAGAAATATAAATATGAATCCTCAAACTCATAAACAACAAATCTACTCTATTACGAATATGACCCATAAAATGTCGAGGATATTCCACTAGATAGTTCGTCAAAAACAAATCTACTAAAATATGTTAGAAAAATCAAATATACACTAGAGGGTTTATTTCTCCTCGCATTTCTAGATATGATCATTTTGGTTTATTATGTATGGAAGAAAATTATAATTATGCAAAATAGTGAATAATGAAATAAAACTCACCAACCATAATTGACATAAGGCATAACTTAGAAACCCTTTTGAGAGAAAGCCTAGATAGAAGGTGAGGTTTCTCTACTCTCTTTCTTTGAATGGAAAAATGGATGCCGCACAAAGAAGAGGCCTATGGCTAATGTTATACTACAATGTACAAACCCTCTCTTTTTTTTTCTTTTTCTATCCACTCTCTGCTACTTTTCTTACAGGAAAAAATGCAATACATGAATGGATTGGAGCCCCTTTTCCTCCTAATGGCCCGATTATAACATACAGCCGCATAGCCTACTAGTGGTTAAGTTTGACTCCTTAAACTCTTAAGTAGAGTTATAATTTGGAATCTTTGAAGTATTATTCATCATGATCATGCATCTAGCCCCTTTTAAATTATTAATGGAGGCTAATGTAATTTTTCGAATTATAGTGATCAAGACAAGAAGGTCAACTTCTAAGTGGCGTAATTTTTGCATATGAACTATGATTGAGAAATTATTTAATTATTGGAAATGTATGTGTGTATATAACAACACTAAAAGGTGTGTGCCTATGCAAGAAATTTTTACCCCAAAAGAACAATTTTTAATGCCTCAAAAAACTTCTAGAAGATTTGACCCTAATTCACCAAACTAGGACCCACAGATAAAATGGTATTATGTATTGATTCCCCTTATTTTTCCACTATAAAAGCATTAGGATGGATGACTAATAATATAATGATCCAATCTCATGGAAAATTTTAGGCTAATATTCGTTGTGTGGGCTAATTTTCTATACTTTTTTCAAAAACATATTCGCAAATTTCCACTTTTTTCTAAAGAATAATTCACCCAATTTTTATAGTATGAAATTATTTTAATTTAAAATTTTCCAAGATCTTATATAGACCAATATAATATAATCAAAATTCTTAGATATTTTTACAACAATATCATCAAACATTTTAAATTTTTTCTATTATAAATTATTAAGATTCGCTGCAGTTTCTAAACTTTCAAATAGATATCCATCCTTAAAATTTTCTTGCCAATCTAGATGATTTATATTTTAATTAATTTACAATTATCCATGGATGAAATCTACTAGGTAACAATGTGGAAAGAAGAATCATCTAAACCTTCGACCGACATCAGATTACGTATAGTTGTGAGGATATGTTGTAGTATCAAGGGTTAACTAAAAAAATTGTAAATAGTGATGTTGCCTCCAAACACAATCGTACATACATCGAAGAGAACCATATTGTTCTACTTCATCAATAAAATCAACGTTAATAGAAAATATAATTTCGCACTATTTGGTTACCTTTATTTCCACATCCTTATTTACCAATCACAATAGATATGGTCTTGGATGATCACAAATCCCAATCCCAAATTTTTCAACAACTTTACTTTAATGAAATTTTCCTATTATCTCGAGTCAAATAGAGAATCAATATTTGTCTTCTCTTGAACTATATATTTATATGGACTAGTTTGGACTTTTCATTCTCTTCATATTGTTCGAGGCTACTTAAATTAGCCTCCTATGGTGATCGATGTCAAAATGATCTTCTATCCACGTCTAAGTTTATTTAAACTCGTTGCTCAAATAAATGGTCATGAGATATTCTTCTTTTTGTATACTTTTGTTTATTCTTTGGTTTGAGCTCTCTAGATGTAACTTCTAACACTTCTCCTCTATATGATTTTCAATGTTATAGTGGCTATGGTTGTTGGTATATTTTCATCGTGTGTGTTGTGGTTGTTGTCTTCTTACCTTTCCTTGTTTCCACTTCTTCTTCCTCCTTGAAGCTTCCTCAGTGCTCCTTCTACTTTGACCCACTTGATTTCCTTTTCTTCCATCCCATGTTCTCCATATATTGTGCATGTACATAAGAATTTTCCATCGAATTAGGTTTGAAAATCATCACTTGCTTCCACGTATGGATATTAAAACCCCCTAGGTACTCGAGGAGTACGTCCGGGTTCTTTTGGGGAGATACCTAGCATTATGGCCATCTTTCTAAATTATATGGTGCACTCCTATACACCCTTCCCTAATTTTTTCAAGTAATTCCACCAAATTGATTGGTCCTCTACATTCCCACAAGGTAAAATTGTGACTTTATGAGGGTCTTGAAATCATCCCACTTATTCATTCGAGGACTTCCCTCCATCCCCAAAGTATTTGTGTGGCTTTCCCACCTCCAGCGTGGCATGGCCTTCTAATTTCGCCTCAAGAAAATGAAATTTTCACTTTTCCTCTATATAATGAACATAAAAATAAACTTCTAATTGTTGCAACCAGTTATTTAACTTTTGTAACATTATTATCACGTTGATATAGCTTTTAATGTTTACCTTCAATTGTATTTTGAATAGATATTGTGAATGGTTCAAGAACTCAAACTAGGTTGATACTTTTGGATTCTTTCTTAGACTCCTCTCTCTCGAATTTTATCGATATGTTAATTTCCCCCGTAATTCAACGTCCACGTTAAAATTACATCTTCTATGAATAAACCAAGATTATTGGTAAGGAATTCCATGAGGATCTTTCCACATTACGATATATATATTCGACTTTTGCTTTCCCGCCTGCGGCAAACTTTCCCTAGATCTTTGAGTGTTATTGATAGATTCATCAACCATGTTCGGGGTTTTAGGACTTTCGTCTATGATATTCGACTACTCTTAACTCCTCAAAATATACCCAACTAAACCTACTCTATTACCACATGATCAAGAATTATCTTGGAAATTCCACTAGAAAGCCACAACATATCTACTAAAATATGTTAGAAAAATCAAAATCTACACTATGAGGGTTTATTTCTCCTTAGATTTAAAGATCTATTAATTACTGTTTATTTTTTTATGCATCAAATTATAATTATGAAAATAGATACAATTTAAATGAAACTCACAAACCACAATTAACACAAGGCATAACCTAGGGAAGCCCTTTGAGAGAAAAAATGAAGCCAAGGTGAGGTTGCTATTCTCTTATTTGAATGGAAAATGGATGTAAGTACAAATAAGTGAGGCTTTTGGGCATTACGGGATGCTACAATGCATAAATCCTACTTGTTTTCTCTCTCCCTATCTACTACTCTTCTCATATGGAACAAAATTTACCTTTCCGAATGGAATGGAACCCCTTTTTCTTCCTAATGGACCAAATATAAAATAGCCCGATAGCCTACTATAGTGGTTAAGTTTGACTACTTAAACTCTTAATTAGAGTTAAAATATGTGGAATATTCTAGAGTAATATTCATCATGATCATGTGGCTAGCCAATTTTTCATGAGTAATGGAGGATGACATGGCATTCTTTCAAATTATGGTGATCAAAACTCGGAAGGTCAACTTCTAAGAGTGGTGTGACTTTTGCATACAAAATTTTATTGAGGAAATTATTGCACCATTGGAAAGGTATATATGTTTAGAATATCAATAAAAGGTGTATTCTGCTATAAAATTTTACCCCCCAAAAAAAAAATTAATGCCCCAAGCTTCTTCCAAAAGTTTTTAGACCCCAAATCTCCAAATTGGGTCTCATGCAGTAAAAATGGCCTTGTGTGTTTATTCCTCTTATTTTTCCCATTCTAAAAGCATCAGGATGTGTGAAAATAATATAATTATCCAATTTATATGATTTATATTTTAATTAATTTACAATTATCCATGATGTCTACTAGGTAATAATGTGAAAATAATAATCATCTAAACATTTCATTGACATCAGATTATGTATGGTTGTAAGTATATGTTGTAGTTGTTGGTGTTCCCGTGATTTGCGTACTGGGCATACCAAATGACAAGGCAACATCGTAACCACTTGAATCCTAGGATCTAGCCCTCCTAGATTTAGAGTGGATCTCTCGATATGTTTAGAATGATATACTTTAAGGCTTATGATATATTAGGCTAGTTATTAAGCACAAGGGATTTGTTTGTTTGTTGGTTAGGGATCATTAACCGAGAAGGTCATGTGAAGTGTGAAGGGGGGAATAAATTGGAAGGATACTTTACATGGGAAGATAGTTTAAGAAAAAGTTTCAATCCATTTGGCTATGGAGTCATAAAAGGTTTACTCACACAACACTATTCAAGGGCTTTCATAGGGAAAGTCATCTATATCAGAAGATCTTTTAAGTTGAGTTTGTGGCATCAAACAAGAAGAATGTTGTGAAAGAAGCAAAGTTATATTCGATTAAGAAAACTAACTTCACTACACAAAAAATCCTTTAAAGTTATTTTAAAGCCGCCCAAAGGACAGGGAAAACCAGACTTCTTTGGTCAATACTCCTACTAAATCCAACTTCTAAGATAAACTTGACTACCTTCGGTAGCAGAAAACATTTAAGATAAACATAAAGAGTAGCTCAAGATCAAGTAAGGACTTTGAACTCTATCCCCGCTTTTGGCATACACTCAAGGGAACTTTTCAAAGCTAGTCATGGAGAAGAAACTAGAGGACAGGGATAACCATAGACTTCCCTAGTTCAACTCTACTTAGCAAAACTTTCAAGAACATTCAAGAACAAAAATTCAAGTTTATACACCGCAAGAAATGGGTTCACCAACATTCCGATCGGTTATACTCTATCGATTCATTATCAAACACACATTTAGAAGAAAACATAAAGATAAAGCTTATCACTTCTAATTAGGTACCTTAGAATTAAATCCTAATCTATATTTCCTACTATCAAAGAATATGAACAAAGTGAAAACATAAGAAGAAACAAGACAATAAGGAAAACATCACCAATGATTGCATCAGATCCGTGCTGAATCTTACTACTATTTGATGTCCAAGACTAGTTACATACTCGAGTCCAATGGCTTTCACAATTCAACACTTCTCTCTTCCCACCTACTATATTACAACTACTCAAAGAACTTTACTCAATAATAATTCGACAATTAACAATTTTCCAACCCTTACAATGAAACTTCAAAGAGTATTTATAGGTGAAAGAGGAGGAGTGGTGGAAGAGATTATCTTAACGATCAATTAAGACGTAGAGAAGTGCATCGAATGCTTCACTCGCTTCAATAAACATTGCATTAACTATTTAGACCATTTAGTATTTTTGTTGACTTTGAGGTATATCTCGGGTAGGTTGGTAATAAATTTGAAGTGTGTGCTTTTCGAGATATCCTCCTCGATCGTCTACGAAACATTTAGTTTTAAGGCCACCCATGCCTTTATAATAACTTCCTCAATGCTTAAGAGGGTTTGTTAACAAGCAGAATCACAAGTTGCCCCCTTTGAGGCAAATAACAGGGCAATGTGGCATTATGGGTCGCCGAGAAGTAATTGTATCACGATGTGTCCTTTCAAGGCTTTCGTCGATTTGTCTCTCTTAAACACTTTAATCACCGATTTAGGCTTTGATTTGTGCTTTAGGCTTCATTAGGCTTTCTCGGATCATATTTGGTCTTCATGTCGCTTTATCCATTGAACTGTGATTAAGGCTCGATCTTCAAGCTTTGCGTTTTAATCCTTTTTAACTTAAATCTTCGATCTCTTCTCGATATTTTCACTACTTTGTTCGATTTGATGTACGGTGGCTTGCGCCGGAGGGATTTGATTTTTGTAATCAACATTCATGACATATTTATTAACCCTGACAATTCGGCCCTTTATGTCCCTTTTCTCGCATTGAATTTTCGACCTCTAAGGATCGTCATCCTCACCGTAACCATATTTGTCAGGACAACTTTTATTTAAAAACTCGCCATTAAACCTCGCCGGATAAAATCAACAAACCGTTAAATAAACTCAATATTGGGCTTAAACTTCTCAAGGTATTGCCCGGCGAGAAGTGAGTGACATTTGTGGAGGAAGTGCGAATGCGTCGATGGAAGGTAAAATCATGGCGAATAGGTGAAACCAGGGTTTCAATCAATAAGGGCGTGAAAGGCGATGTTGCTTAAGAACAATGATGGTTTTCACATAGGGCTCGGGTGGTAAGTGGTAATGGGATGAATGAACGCGATACGGCTCGGTGTGCCGACATGCGTCCTAGGAAAAACCGCTCATTTCACGGGAAAAGGGCCACAAATCCAGGAGAAAATCGCGCACGAAAATGGTTGTGACCGCCGCATCTGTGTGGGATCCACATCGATCGTCGAGGGGGATAATGGAGGCTAGGTGGCATGCAAGGATTGGATGGTGGTGGAGCAAAGGCGGAGGGGCCATAGGGGTGATGTCACTTCCTTGTCACGTAGCGAATGTTTTCGGCAAGGTGGAAAGGTAAGTTTGAATGGGGAGCTACTGGATCGCAGATCAATGGTTTAGATCTCGTTCCTCGGGGAAGATGGTGATGGAGGGGGAGAATGGTGGAGGGGACTCCGATCGGCCGTTGGATCACTGAGGATCAACGACCAAGATTTAATCACGTGAGTGCATATCACGGGAAAAGGGTTTGGGAATGTTGAATTTGGGAAGTGCGACAGTCAAGCGGAGCGAGGACCATTAAATCGAAGACGAGATCAACGATGATTTACTCGTAGGAACAATCATCAAAAGAAAAAGAAATGGGAGACTCGGACTTTGGAATGAGAAATGCGATTTTCCGATGGTCTTGAAGACTTGGTCACAGTGGACCGGGTCATATGGCGGAACGGCTGTGGGCGAAGCGAAAGGCGCTTAAGGCTCGAATGTCTAAAGGAGTGAAATTAGGGCCGAAATGAAGGTGTTTTAAGGGTTTTGAGGGGTTCCGATAGGTAATAGAAGGGGTTTTAAACCATTCAAAGGGAATTTTTATGGTTTAAAGGGGATTTTTGATAATGAGGATAAAATGATGGATTTCCGCAGGGATAAATCGATGGAGAATGAGTCCGAAATGATTTTCTTGAGACAACAGGCTTCTTTGAGGATTTTTAGTGAATACATCAATGAGATGGGTCTTATGAAGGATATTGAACACGTAGACTTCAAGAACCTGCTGCATTTTCTTCAAATTTGTTTCTCAAGGCTAAGACCTATTTTAGCCATCTTTGAATATGTCAAAATTATGGATGGCTAACAAATAGTATCAAGTGTTAGTTTAACAAATTGCAAATAGTGATGCTATTTTTTTAAATGAAAGGTATTATACCATGAAAGAAAATGTCAAATTTGAATAAGAACTCAAAAAATTCAAATCTAAAAAATTAGGAATCAAAAATAGGCTTGAGAACAAATTATTTTTTCATTCACTTAGAAAATGTCTTTCTTATAGTTTTACAATTGGTCCATTTATGCTAATAGTATAATTAAAACTAATAATAAATTAAATGTACAAAATTTAAGGGTTGAATGTGTGTGCCACTAATATAACAAACTCTAACTAATTCCACACAATAGAAAGTGTCATAAGAGGTGTGTCTTCGCAAGGTGGACAAGCTTAGTGAGAGCATATTTGTTCCATATAAGTTCCTCTAAGTTTAGATTAAAATTATACCTACATTCCCATGGGTTTAGGAATGGCTCTGTGGAGATGAAAATGAATACATGGATCCATGTTGAATTATATACTACAAGAAGATATGGCATTTTTAAGGAGAGGAGAATAATAATTTTATGATGCTAAATTATTGTATGAATATTTCCTTCACTGAATCCAAATATTTGAAATGTACTTGTGAACGTATATAATTGTGATAAAAAGTTGTTAGTATATGTGTTTGAGAATATATTATAGGTACATGTTAGTGGTTCTCATCCTATATGATTGTGAAAATTAAATGGCCCCTATTTCTTCAAAAAATTGTGATGATTGTGATATTTCAAATTGGGAATGATTTTTGAAAGATGTTAGTATGCTCATAATGTGATTGAACTATAGTAACCATATTTTTTACACTATCCTTGGGTTGCTACTAGGGGAGCTGAAGGTGGTTATGTAACAAGGGGGGCTGTATGAATATTAGAGACCCCAAAAATGTTATAGATTTGTTGGGTACACTTAAGGAGTGGGTATGAAGATTTATTTGAAAAGGTAGGAGGTTCCCCAGTGGAAGGATAAGGCTACAATATCATGGGGTTGGAGGATATAAGAAGTGGAGAAGAGAATATGGTAAGGTAGGGGATGTACCTTGGTTAAAAGGAGTATTCAAGTGCTAGGATGGTGTCGGTTTCTTTCCGGGTATACAAAATAAGGGGAAATTATTAAAGATGGATTACGTAGTAGAAAATGGTGGCGGAGGGGTGGTATGAGAAATTAATACTTAAGGGTTGGGTGAGGCATACATGTGAGGATAATGTGGTTGATAGGTTAAGGGTATTGATTTTGGAGTGGGGATTTCCAGTGCACAAAGTACTAAAAATATATATAGGTAAATGAAGAATATATGTTAATGATGACACTATTGATTAATAAGGGGAAGGAGGAGCATAATAAGTTTAAGGGATTTTGTGAGTTGTTGTGCTCCACATCCAAAGCAAGGATAATGAGCTTTTATAGTGTATGAAATTTATATACAAAAGAATATCATGGAAAGGAATCTTTAACTACCTAGAATTGAATTTAAGGATGAGTAAATTTTCCATGGTATCGATTCGGAGTTGGATTTGGATTTTGGTGAAGAGATAAATATAGTGCTCGATAGTTTGATTTTGATTTGGAATATTATTGCAACCATTGGAACATCAAATCCTATATAGGTAACATAGAGGGTGGAAAATAATTCAAAGCTTCATAGGTTATCCCAAGTATTGAAGTGTCTAAAAGTGAAATTGGTAGAGTGTGATACTTCAAGATCGCAAGGGGATTGCCAACATGCTAGTACCACATCATTGACAGGGAATTATAGGAGATGAAAATATTATTCTTCAATCACATCAATGTCTAGTTTGAAATATGCATTGAGCTCTCCGCATCCATGACTCAAAATATCACCCCCGCATTTGGCTCCTATACTTGGTTAAAATGTGTGTGCTCAATTGGAAAATAAGAGTGGTAACCTAAATTTTTCCATATAGTCACTATGATGAACAAGGTGAGCTTTGTGATTGCATGAAAAAGAGTTGATTCAACCATAGTGGAAGAAGGGGTATGATGAGGAGGAATCATGGAAAGCAAAGTTGATACGAGTCTTGGTGCCAACATTTGGAGTGGTGTCTAAGGTAATGTTGATACACTCACTTGCAAGGATTTTAAGGCTACAAACTTCCCGCAAAATATAAAAATTGGGGATAAGGTAGAGTATAGATTGGAACTTGGCCCCAATGAAACTACCTATAATAATATACTTCATGATCATAAGAAAGATTTAGTACTCATACAAATTTTTGGGTAAATTATCTGAATGGAATGTATTAGCTTTGTTGTGCTAAGTATCCAAACAAATAATTAAAATGTGTGCATGTTTCTCTAAAGTTTGCAAAAGTTGAACAAAATGGTTTTACTATAGTTAAATAGATTTCTATGTGAGGTTAAAACATGTATTTTTTCTTTTATAACAATGTACAATAGTAAATAACAGTATAAATAAGCATCACATAGCACAATAATCGCACATTCTTGATAGCTAGCCACCCTCTCCTAGGCTACACTCCATTGGTCCAAATTTCAATGGCATGTCCCTCATATCTATTGCTCAAAAATGGTAATTAAAATGTGAAATAAAGCCTCAATAGGTTGTTCTCTCTATAAAAAAATGTTCTTTATAATGCTTGAATTAGTCACAAACATGACTATTCATTTGCGTAAAAATAGATAAAGGATGATTAATACACTACCCACTCCCCTCGAGGCCCTTCGTGGCTCCTTGATATTTCCCAAAGCTAAACCTACTAAAGATGATCTCTAATGGCTCTACAATCTATTCCAATTTTTTCTGTATCGTCGATAATACCCAAAATCGACTATTTTTTCAGCCAATTTGGTCGAATAATGAAGGATTTATGGCAAAAAACAAATTTTTCCCAATATCCCTTGAAAACCTCCTTCTAAAACTAGAGGAACCTGAAGCATAGCAAGCAAAGATGGAGGAATCCCGAAATAAGTGGAATGCACCAAAACTGGCTAAACTATTTGATGTGGCATTTACTGCCGCAATGGCAGTCACATGGTGTCTCCGTCGTAACCACCACCCAACCGCGTGGATAAGCCACAATAACTATTGCTACAAACGTATTCGCATTACGTGGCTTCTTTAACCGCCCACTCACTTCGTTAGTGGCTTCCGCCGTGTCTTCCACCGATCACTGACGACAGGCCCAGCCCCGAGGGGCTAGCCAAAACTCCTTTGCGTGCTTTTAAAACGCACCGACAACATGTTCAAATTTGCACGACGGGGGCGAAGAAATTTGCCAGCGCCTGCCGATCGGTCACCTTTTTCACGCACATTCGGTCATGGGTTCGAAACTCGTCGAATCTACAAAAATTTTCCAAATTTTCACACTCCCACTGGGCCACGTGGTAGCTTCCGGCAACCAGAATTCCAATGATTTGCCATATAAACTATATGAAAAATCAATTTTTAACATATACATATTTTTTTATAAAAATTTTCATAATTCAAACTCGAGCTTTTCGGTTTAGTGGCTCCTCTATGTAAATAAGAGTTATCTTTGGAGCTTTGTTTCTTAGCTACTATCCGCACTGCTTCAGCTTGCAAGTGACTATTTCTCTCACTAATTCCTTAGTAATTGATGTTGCTACAGATTACCGAGCCGATTATTTTGAGCCATTAGTTTTATCGTTTTTTTCTTCGAGCACACGTCTCCACACCGTGATTAACACCCTCTCGCGCCATTGAAATTGAAAATTTCATACCACCGCAATTTTTTCATCCCATACCTACCTCCGCTTGGGCCTCCTCCACATTCCGTAGGCTCTATCACTCGCTCGACCATCCGTGTGAACTCCTCTCGGCAACTCCGTCTCCATCTTTCCCCGCTAATAATCTCTTCCTCTACAAACTCCGTGCACCCACACACAGTCCGCTCGGCTCGACTTCCCATCGCCCATGCTACCATCGTCTCACCTTTCCCAACGTTCCTCCTCATACGCTCTCAACTCCCCCACATTGCTTCAGCACGAAATGGAGGGACAGCCCTAACTCTCCATACAAAGAAAACTGTGATGGGTTCCAAATCGATGCCGCAGAGTGCTATTCAATTCGAATGAAGCAATTTTTTTTAGAATAACACTCCATCTCGATTGAAAATGATCAAAATGTTGTGGGACATGGCCTTATGAGTGGATATCTCGAGCAATTCCTCCCCATATAAAGTTTTTTTCAATTAATAAAGAGCCCCACGTATCGCCGGTTTGCAACTTCAACATGTTTTGGGATTCGAACTTAGTTTTACTACACCGAAGGGCTTTTGTAAGAGAGCCAACTTCGAGAGCATTGGCATCAAATTGCCTAAATTCGCAAGTGGTTCATTGTAATAATTGGTGAGAGATAAGCCAAGATTCCAAGCTACGAATTGCCTCGTTGTCCTTTAGGTCGACTCCAACTTCCCAAGTCGATGACCGTGATGACATAACTAGCCTTTAGCATAGTTTGGTACAGACATTTACATGCCAGACCAGCAACATGGACAAATTGTTAGGCTCTACTAGAATCCCCTGAGGTGCAATATGATACTATGTATAATTATGTCAAATATTTTCTATATAAACCTTTTTCATTACTTCAGGGATACTTTCTATTTCTTTCGCTTATAAGGTCACTATCATTAAGTATAATTACGTACCGTACGGTGGTATTATTAGACTTGTAGTAGAAGATGATTCTTCTTCTTCATTGATTTTAATGCCCAAACCTGGTTTCGTTGTTGGTGTTATTTAACTGCTACGTGCAATTAGTTTTTTATGCGACCATCAGGATGAAATGAAATGTCAAGGATTTTTAACCGCATTTAAAATTCATTCCAAGGTCAGAATAATTATCGTGTTCCTGGCACTAAAATTTGGTGTTGATAATAGCACCTCTCGGCATCTTTGAAGTGGATTAAACAATTCATATCTTCAACAACAATCAAAGGAAGATCACGCCATCGGCGCAGCACATCGTAACACTCATGGTATCTCGCTCTTGAAGAATGGTATGTTATTAAAAATTTTGAAGATTTTTCTTGGCACATATATGAATTTTTTGATTGGAGTATGTTGGGATTAACTACGAGAAATGGACTAATATGGAGGGTGATGGAAAATAAAACCACAAGGAGTGAGCGTTGCCATTGCTTCCTTTAAAAGGTTCTTATTGGAATGCTCGAGGTGTTGTGGTTCGTTGTGCATTTTAAATCGAATTATTGTGTGTTGAGATTTGAATCAAGACCGAAATTTATTAGGTTCATGTATTTGGTTCCATTGAAGGTGGAATTGTGAGCGGTGATTAATTAAGTGTGCGCTAATTAGAATGGATTTATAAATATGTGTTGGCCTCGTGATTTCATACACCTATGATTTAGTTCATATATATGTTGAGTGATATGTATGAAGACTAAGTATAAAGAGTATTGATTGTTGGCATTGTATGCACATTGGATTAGTTTGATGGTTATCATATAGAAGGTGGTGATTGTTTTGGAAATTGAAAATTCGGGCTTATTTGTTTTAAGAACTATCGTACATTGTTATGGCTACAGCTTTATGAAACATTGGAGTTTTTGAATACTCTAATACATTCCAAAGCAATATGAAATGGTAAACATCAATAAAGCCTCTCCTTCCGTATATTCAAAATTGTCTACAAGATGCACATGAAAAGATAGAATTTTGCAAGTTTGGAGTCTCAACTTCAAAGCAAGATGAGATTCAGCAAAAGAGTCATCATTCCCGAACCTATTTATGTTAAAAGAATTTAGAAGGACTCTCATCAAGCAGCAAGAATATGTGTTGCGCCGATTCACATTCAAGCCCTTGTACAAGAGCATATTTTCATGCAGTATGCAGCAATGTAGTCCGCACTTCCCAAGCCCATCATCGACTCAAAGAGCTTGTCCACAACAAGCACAGAACCGGGTCTTGCATATGATAAGGAATTTTCCTTTTCTTACATTCTCGGACTACTTCCAAGCCCATCAAATTCTCGTAGTGCCGAATTTTTTATGATAGTTCACCTACAAAATTGCCGAGATCCCGCTCCACTTCCGTCAACAACAACAACAAATTGTAAAAAATGCCAACGTTGTGATCGAGTTGGACATAAGGAAAGATCATTGTTTTGATCTTCATCCATGCAAGCAATCGTGGCTCGCACACCCATTCTTCACAAAATGTTTCCGTAAACAAGCTCTCCCCGCAAGAACAAAGATTCATCTTGGATGGATCGCTTCTGGTAATGGGCATCAACAAATTTCAAGAAGATGTTTAATTCACATTTCAGAACTTGTTCTCGAATATTGAACAATTGCAGCTTGAGTTTTTTCCATCATCTCACCTTGTACCCCGACAGAGGGGGAAATGGTGGTCATCTACAAGCTTCGACGCTACATGAAGCGAGCCCGAGCCACAATCTCTCATTCCACATTCAGTTGTAGCTGTGAGACACAATGTCAGCTCGAAGCGAGCCCGAGCCACAATTCGTCATTCTAGATTCATAGTTGTAGCTGCAGACACGATGCCCATGAGCATGCCTTTGCTGATGGACAAAATTTCTAAAACATCCATGTGAGGTTCATATTCTTCCTCTTCAAATAATTCGAAGCACTTCCTCTGTGCGTGCATTTCAACTTCTCGTCGTCTTAGTAGAGTTCTAGGAAATGCATCAAGCATTCTAGATTTGGTGGTCATCCTTAAACCATCACAAAGTTGTAGACTTCTTATTTTAGGTCGAAGGTCTCCCTCTTCTCAAATATGAGGGACAATTTCTCTGTGCTAATCCCTTAGCTTTCCTTGCCGCTGAAGAGTTCCGGAAATGAAACAAGCTTTGTCTTGTGTTGGTGGTCATCCTTAAACCACCTCTTAAGTGTCAAAATTTCGCAGAGTTGATTCACCCAAGTTCGCCACATGCATATTTTGCGCATTTGTATTACAACTCTCTTTCTTGGACTTACACATACCCCTTCTGATTAAAGGGGGAATGTTGAACACCTTATCCTCCATGGGTAGGTGTGGAAGGCGAAATACAAAGGAGTCCAAGTGACCTGGAAGATGAATCCAAGATTCACATTATCAGACATAAATGTACATATGTGTAATAGAGAAGCAACGAATGCTTATCTTTCATGTGTGTGTGTTTGTTTCTTTCTTCATACACCATGTGTGTGTTTAACAATAACTTCTCGCATATGACCTCTATTTTGTGAACCGTTCACGGCGCTAGAATCGGGCAGCCGACGAGACCTTTCTCGGTTGCTCGTGCTGGGTAAACATTTTTTGGACTCCACTTTTGATAATTTTGGAACTATGGACATGATCTCCTTATCGCAAAATTAATCGTTTAATAAAACAACTAATCACTTGAATATTAATTATCAACCCGAGAGCATCTTTTTATTTCAAGGCAATCAAAAAAAATATATGCATAGCAAATACTCACATAGCTAACATTGGTTCTACATGATTATGTTCTACACTATGAATCTCATTCTAAAACAAATGAAATGTGCGGACTTGAAAATCAATACTAAATCTCAAAATGGGTAAAATAAAATGACAAGAAATTAATTATGCTAATCACATGACTTGATTCAAAACTAAATTAAATCACACATTTCTGAATTATAAATTTAACCTATTACACTCAACATAATTCAAATGCTAATCTAAAACAAATTAAATGAAATCTAGAAATTGCAAGAAATAAATCTAATTTGGAAAATGCAATTAAATTACTTTTAAAGAAATGAAATTTTCTTTAAAGAACAACAATCAAATTCAAATAAAACAAGAATGCAAATAAATTACTTTAGATGTTCAAGGCAAGACCTCATCCAAGATAGTGGGCCCAACTACCCAAGACCTGGGCTTCCGCTGAGAAGAAACTCGCATCGTATTACAAGTACGTATGTAGAACTCAATTGATAACTTCTTCATTGAAATATATGAGAGAAATAATTACATCGTAATGAAGTTTTGGCTTTGTCTCAAGTTCAACAATTATTCATCTCGTATTCAACAATTTTTCATTCATTCATCCAACACCATATGTTCCCCTTTTTCTCCCCTCCTCTTTGATCTATGTTTTCATTTAAATATACAAGAGAGCAAAGGGGAAGTTACTCACAAAGTTGATTTACAAAAATGATTTCCATTAAAATTTTCGATTCATTATATAATATCAATAAAACAAGATCATATTTGGAAAGATATTCCCATCATCATTCAATAGGAACAAGTCAACTGCATTGCACGGAAGAATTTGGAAAATGCCCACAATAAAAATCTCGAGAAAATCAATTGAAGAACCTTGCACTTTCTCTTAATACATACCAAATTTTGTAAAAAATTTACAAGAAAACTAATTTGATCCATTTTTCAAGCAAAAAACCCATGTCTCGAATTTTTAGGATTCACTTTCATTTGTCCGAAAAGTCCAATGCAAATCACTTGTTATTCTTAGCGAATTTATGAGTTGGAATATTTGATTATGAGATGGAAATCGAATTTGCAATATGGAAAGATCTTGGAGGTTAAAATCATAAGTGATGTTATAACAAATTCATTAATAAATCACATTGAAAAATAATGCATAATAATCTTTAATTTATTAAAAAATAAAGGAGAAAGTTGTATTTATCCATAAGAGCATAAATAACTATAAAAAATGGAATTATGTGATAAATTGTGATAAAGAATGGTAGAAATGGATGAAATAGACGTTAAAAAGTGGTATTAACAATATACTTGCGGCCCAACACAAATATGCTTCCAATATTTAATAAGTGAGATTTTAGTTCCAATACCATTTAATATGATGCATTAAAAATGATATGGTATGGAATATATTATTATAAATTTCTAATTTTAGATGGACAATATTGGAGAATTGGTTTGTAAATTCCATTTTTAGTGGCAGTTCTAATTCAAAAAAATTTGGATTCTAACACCTTCTCGAGCCATTTTGAGGTATCAAATGGAACTTTTTAGAGTCAAAAATTTTGAGCTTAGTCAGAGCTCCCTTGAAATTGTTATACACAATGAAACCTATTAAATAATATAAAATCACCTCATAAAAGATCGTATGTAGAAATTATGCCTTCGTACGTTGACCTACCTTTTTTACCTCCAACTCGTATGAGTATATTCCATTTCATCTTGCATTACCACACATGCGTGACTAGTCACCTATGGATTTCTAAGAAGATTATAAAAGTTCCAAAACCTAACACTAATTAATGGTTGAGGATGGAAAAAATTTAGACTTGTATGGTTATTGGGATATTTTAAAATGCAAGGATGCTAGGAAGATAAGGGGGTTCCATTATTTAGTTTTATACTCTGCTCCATAGTTGAAAAAAACATCTAGGAGTGGGTTTTTAGAGCATAACAAAGGAAGAAGAAGATTCTATAATATCCATTTATGCCACATTGGCATAGACAACTCCATAGTGAGTGCACCTTTATTTGTACTTGTATTTCATAATTGAAGAAAAGAAAGAAGAGCATAAACCTCATCTTCTAATCGAGGTTTTCCCCATTTTAGACTTCCTTTTCATATATTTTGTGTTCAATCCATGTGGATTGTGTTTATTTTCGTTTTTTCATTTTTTAATTTTAGTTATTTTCTTAAATTTGAATATTAAGATAGTAATAAGAAATATTATATCTAAGGAAATGAACTCCGTATAATAAAATATCACATTTCAAGATTTGTTGTGATGATCTTTTAGGTGTAGACTAGTTGGTTTAAGTGAGTTTTAGTGTTCACCAAGTCTTGTTAAAATATCATGGGAGGAGTTTAGGTGGAAGCATCGTGAACATTGACCTAAGATCAACCTTGTTACCTTAAAACTAAAAAATGTTCACAAAAAAATTATTATAGCCCCTTGGGCAGAGGCTCAATCTCCGAAAGCATTTTGAAAATTAAGTGTTATATCCAAGAGATTTGAGGTTCAACTAAATTTCGACTTACTAATTCCTGTGAAATGGGAATACATAGGCACCTAGTTATAGTGGTAGCGATTGGAATCGATCCCATATCACGCTAGTATGAAACCGACCTAGTTTTTTATTCCTCCTCGGTCACAAAAAAAATATTTGTTGGTGGATGAATTATTCTAGTGGAATATCCGGTGGGTAGTTTATAGGTCATATTCATATCGCAGTAGTTTTATTTGGAATATTTATGGAATATAGGATCTAGGAATTGGCTTAAAAGGAAGGTAATAAACCCTATACATGGTGGAAAAATATATTTTTAGCAACTCTAGATGTAATATAAGAGATATTTAGTGAGGCTAGAGGAACAAGTAGCCAATGTTTCTCACAACATGGCCGCTATCATATGTACTTCTATTGAAAAATTTAGTCCTTTGGGAAGGTTAGAGGTTCGACTCAATTTGGATTGGATGAGAATGTAAGAGATAAAGCAACCCCAAAAAAGGAGTCAAAAATAAATAAATAAAATAAAATAATAAATATATATATATATATATATATATATATATATATATATATATATATATATATATATATATATATATATATATATATATATAATCCCAAGAATGAAAAACCAAGTTCCAATGCCATCACTCCCTCACAACCCCTATTTAAAATTAAAATAAAAGTGGATAACAATCCATATAATGGTGAGAATGATGCTATTATTGAATAACTAGTCGTAATAGTTAGAATTTTATTTTGATTTCCATAATATAGATGAAAAGCATAATATTTCATTTTCCCTAACCGAAACTAAGGCCATACTTTAGCCTTCGTGGGAAAGATACATGGAGACACTTAGGATAAAGGGTGGTCCATAAGTGACTATGTGTGAGAATTTTCAAACTATCATCAAATCCTACAACCTATCGTCATGTAGAGGACTAGTGGATATACTAGCATCACTTAAGGTAGAGGAAAGGGTAGAGTGTGTGTAATTCCTAACTAGAAAATATAACATATATACATTAAACAAAATTAAACATTGAATTCTCTAATATAATGATACAATAAGGGAAATTTAATTATAAATTTAGTAATTCACATGAGAAGTGAGGAGGAATCTTACTTGTGAGATGAATAAATCACTTACTAAGAATGTAATGAATGAGAAACCATTATGCACTAGTATTTGATCCTACTACCTACAACCAACATGTGGGGACTATCTACCCAACTATAGGATTATTTGGACCATATCATTCTACAACAGACCCCCAAGACCTCGATCAATGACCTCTACCGTTGCCTCATCCTCGTATTCTCATTATTCTCTTGAGAAAAGATGGCTCAAATACTTCTCGTTTGTTAAATAGAAATCTTTGTCCAAAAATTCGAAAGAAAAAAAGTGTTCCAATGATCCACTAGAATTGTGCATATTTATTATTATCTTAACCTCTTCTTAATTTATCTTTTAATTATTTTTTTTACATCAATTTTATTTACTTATTTTTACCTTTTCTTTTATTAATAAAATATTTATTTTTATTTTTTTATTATAATCCTTTATTTTATTTATTATTATTATTATTTAATAACAATATGGGGCATTACAATTTGCAAGAGTATTCCACTCAAATTTAGGGATATGATGGTTATGTTTGGTATCTCCCAAGAACCTAGATGTACCTCAATTATATTCATTTTTAGTGAAGAAGTGATATTATTCAAACCTAGGTGAAAGCATAGTACTTGGAGAATATAAAGCATAAGAAAGGAAAACTAAGCCATTCTAAATAGAAATACCACCAAGATAATTCAAAGGAGAGGGAGAATAGGAAGTGGAAATGAAAAGGCAATAATATGATAGTAATTTCACACGTCGTAAGGATCCAAACAACTAGAGATAAGTATTTTAAGTTAAATCTAAATAATATTAAGAACGATACAATGAAGAAGAACCTTCTAGGAATATATTCAGGTATCAATATAAAGATAAATTTAGATGTGGATGACAATATTTTCACACCTCCGTGTAGTAGAAGAAGATGAATATTCATAGTCTCCATCACAAGGAAGAGAAGGAAATGATAAAAAATTTCCATATTAAGATCCAAGCCAAAAAAATACGAAGGTAGATTCTTATTTAACACTTTTTTATATGCAAACCTCATAGCATGTATCTAGTTATAAGTATTGGGTTGGATTTTCATGATATTCCAAGATCATATCTATTGGGATCGGTGAATAAGGATGTAGCGATTAAAGTCACTAAACAATGTAAGTTCAAATTCTCTACAAGTGTATATTCTATCGTATGAACAGAGTTATATGTACTACCCCTTAACATGTTTGATGTACTATTTATAATCCCATACATGTATATGAGGGATGAAATTTTCATGCAAAGAGAAAAATTATTACTACTTTGATCAAGGACGAGAGGACTTACACCAACCCCACACAAAGGTAAATTGTAAATATCTCTCAAATCCGCCAACCAAGTCGAAAGTCAGTAAGTTCTAGTAATGAATATGTATTAATTTTAATAGAGAATTAGCCAATGGAGGAATCAATAAGAGTAAAGGCATCCCTTCGAAGGATGTACTCGTAAAGATCGAAAATCATCTGCAGGATTTTTACAAGCATATAGAGGAGTGTTCCATGAGATAAAAAAGTTACCACCTAAGAGGGAGGTGGAGCATGAGATACAATGATCATACAAATATCCATTATGAAATATTGGGTTGTATAGATAGTATATTTTGGAAGTGGGTGAAGTGAAGAAATAGTTGTATTAGTTTCTAGAGTAAACAATAATTCAACAAAACACTTCACCTTTGTGGGATCACTTATTATTATATTACCCTAGAAGGATGAGACCTGATTATTGAATATAATATTTGAACAATATCACACTCGAATCAATACCATTTTCCTAAGATTCAAGATTTTTTAGAACAAATGCGCATGCCAAATATTTCACCAAGTTGGATCTTAAATTTGGATACCATCAAATGAGGAACATGAAGGTTTGTATGAACGATTGGTCATACCTTTTAGGTTATGTAATGCACCAAATACAATTATGATTTGTGGATAATGTATTGCATCCCTATTTAGTTTATGAAATAGTGTATTAGCAAGAGATATTAACTACCAGGATCTACCTTAGTGAAGCACATATCACATCTCATGTAGGTGTTAGAGACTATAAAAAAGTACAACATCAAGAAATGTGAATTTTCTCAACCTTCATTAATGTAGTTTTTGCATGTGATTTATGGAGGGGAATTTAAGATAGATCCCATAAAGATGAAATTCATCATCAAGTGTTCAATTCCTATTCATTTAATTTAGAGCTTTGTTGGGGTATCATATTTACACCTATGGAAGTTCATAGCATCCTTTCCAATAGTATTTAGGCCATTCCATGCTACAACAATCACACAGTAACATTCTTATAGTGGGGAAACAATAAGCATAAAGATTCCAATGAGCTAAAATGAAAGATCAACAAAGCAATAGTTCTTGCATCACTAAGATTTCGATGAGCTAACTTTGTTAAAACTTTTCAAGTTGATATACAAGTGAGTGGATCTTCATGCAGGGATGTGTTAGTATGTGTTCATTTCGATATGTTTTATGGTGGAGTCCTAAACTACCCTACATATGAGAAAATAAAATATCTCGTGTTTCAAGCTTTTAATAAGTGAATCACTATCTAATGAGAAAATAAACCATTATCCACACTAATCACTAGCCATTGGAGTATTTGCAAGTCCAAAGTAAGCTACAATAACCCTTATATTCCATGTGGTTTGGTTTTGCAACAATCTAGTCTAGTCCTTAAATATAAGAAGGGAAATATTAATAAGTTACAGATATGTATCCAATGCCACCCAAATCCAATATTATACCTTTTGGGAACTCGTATGCATATGGAGTATTTTACCCATGATTCATACAAAGAGGAATTCAAAAAAAGAACAAATTTACCGATCAAATGAGAACTATTACCTCAAACAATAACTCTAGCCAAAAACCCAAAAAAAACATGAAAACAAACAAATGAAAAAGTGTTAATTATGCATCGCCACCTTTTTTTTCGGGGTAAATTTTCAAATGCTTTTAAAAATAACAATAAATCCAATAAAATCCTTTTTTGGTGCAAAAAAAATACACCGAAAATGAAAAGTGTTGATGTTGGAATAATGTCTTTTTTCGGTGTAAATTTTCAACGTTTTTTAGCAATGTCGTTAAAACAAAATATCATCGCTCCAAAACCATTAAAATTCCAACAATATTTATGCATGGCATTAAAGATAAATATAATGTCTATGAAAAACCTTAAAATTCCAATAATTTTTATCCATGGCATTAAAGATAAAATACTTATAATTTTTTTCTCTTACGCATTAAAGATAAAAATGTCAGGATTCTAGAAAACCCTAAATTTTAACAATTTTTCAACCATGGAATTAAACAAAATATCACCACTACAAAAAACCTTAAGTTTTCAATACATATCAACCATTCCTCAATTATTGAGTAGTTTTTAATGCTTCTATATAAAATTCTCATTCTCCCATGTGGAATCTTCGTCGAGTAAGTTCGTCCACTCGATGAGATACTCTAAAATTGATCGATTTCGTAGTTGTTGAGTTCTCGTTTTTATGTGACTAATTCGTTCCAATAATATTTTCCTTCCTCTTCAAGTTCTGGAAATATTGTTTGAACTAGAATCTTGTCACCTATACCCTTTTAAGCATGAAACATGGAAAACTGGTACTCTAGATGATACAGAAGCTCCTTAATTTGTATGCCATAGTACCAATGTTTTGCAATACCTTGTATGACCATAGTACTTGGTGATAATTTATTATCCTTCTTAGTTTGCTTGAGGGATATTTGTTTGTATGTGGTTGTAGCCGTAAAAAATACTTAGTCGCCTACACCAAAAACTTATTTTGTTGTGATGTTGATTTTCCTATTGTTTCATTCGATCCTATGCTAAAGCTAGTTATCCTTAAGAGTTAGAGAACTTGTTGTTGATGCTCGATGTGATATTCCACTACTTGAACCTAGAATTTTTCTCTTAAATACAATGTGATAGACGTTGGATGATATCCATAAAGTTCCATAAATGGCGTCATTTTTGCACAACATGGAAGGAAGTGTTATAACACCATTCATCTAGAGGTAACCACTCGACCCATTGTGTTTGTTTATTAGATACAAAGAAATGAAAATATGTTTAAAAAAATTCACTATCTCATTTTTCCCATCAGATTGAGGATGATAAGATGAGCTATGAGCTAATTGAGTACCCGTACAAGAAATTAATTTCATCCAAAAATTTCCAAGAAATTGGGATCTCCGTTTTCACTTACAATAATATTTGGGTTTCATTTAGATTTTGAATTGTTTCTAAAACTACACTAGAAACTCGTACTAGATTTAAATGAATGGGATAATGCACAAAAGTATGCATATTTGGTAAGTCCGTTAATTACCACCATGATCACACTCTCTTCCTTCTGACTTGGGTAAACTCATGATAAAATCTATTGAAACTCTCCTCCCAACATTGGCTTGGAATGGATAAAGGTTGTAACAAACCTGGGGTCTTAAATGTCTCAACTTTATTTTGTTGGAATACCAAACATTCCGCCACAAAATTTTGAATATCAGATTTAAGGTCATCCCAAAAAATCCTTCTTCACCATCCGGTAAGTTTTTAAAATATTGAGTGCCTTCTTAAGGGAGAGGTGTGAAATTCCAAAATAATAATTTGTTTAAGTTGGGAATTCTTACAAAAATATAAGTGATATTTGTACCATAATGAATCATTTTCCCAGTTAATGTATCGTACGTACTCTGGGATCTTGCTACGAATTTTGAATGAGTGTCCACACTTCTTCATCATTCTTCCATTCATCCCTTTCTTCGATTATCAAATATGTTTGGATAATGTAAAATGGCACAAAGAAATGCTTCCACATCCTCATCCTTTTTCGAGAGTGCATCCGTAACAAAATTTTTCTTCCATTTTTGTTTAGATCATTTCCAAATTCATAATCTAACATCTTTGTGACCCATTTTTTCTGATCTTTGAAGATAATCTTTGTTCCAAAAGTATTTAAGACTATCATGATATGTTTTTACTTTTAAGTGTCTTCCCATTAGGTAAGGCCGTCATTGCTTTAGTGCATGTAGTATTTTCCAATATTTTCTTCTCATAAATAGGTTTGTGTAAATACTTCCTTTGATTGGATGGCTTTCAAAGGAAATGGGTCTTCTCTTTCTCTTACATTAAACAACACCAATTCCATTTCCGGAGGCATCACATTCCATAATAAATATTTTTGTGAAGTCCGGCATAGCTAAGACCGATGCTTGGTACATTACCTCTTTTAAGATGTTCAAAGGCCTTAGTTGCTTTTGGGAGTCCAAGAAAATGAATATTTCTTTAGTAATGTTGTTAGAGGTGCTTTATTCTCCCATAATTCTTAACAAAATTGCGTATAATATTCCGTCAACCCGAGAAATCCTCGCAAATGCTTTATGGTTGTGGGGATTTTCCATTCCTTAATGGATTTAATTTTGTTAGGTCTACCTTAACACCCTCATGTGATACAATATGATCCATATATTTCACATCTTTTACTCCAAAAACATTTGGAGGTTTTTTTACATAATTGTTTTCCTCCAATAGTTTCGAGCACCTCATTAACATCTTGAACATGATCCTTCCAATACTTTCTATATATTAGTATGTCATCAAAAATACTAACACAAATTTACTCCAAAGAAAAATTCTTGGGAGGTTTTTTCATAAAATGTTTTCCTCCAATAGTTTGAGCACCCCCGTCAACATGTTGAACATGATCCTTCCAAGACTTTCTCGTATATTAGTATGTCATCAAAAAATACCAACACAAATTTTCTAAGGAAGGGTTTGAAAATGGAATTATTCAAACCTCAAATGTAGAAGATGCATTGGTAAGGCTAAAAGGCATGACCAAAAATTCATAATGACCCTCATGCATTCTAAATTTTGTTTTCTAATGTCTTCTGTTCATTCTAATTTTATGATACCTTGAACGAAGGTCCAACCTGTGAAGTAAATTTCTCCATGTAATTCATCCAATAATTCATCAATGATGAGAATGAGAAACTTATCCTTTAATACTGAGCTTTTGAGCTCCCTATAATTTAGACACATGCGTCATGATCCATCCTTTATGTGCACCAATACTACTAGAGCAGAGAAAGAACTTTGACTAGGTTGAATTATACCAAATTTCAGCATTTCTACAACCATACGTTCAAATTCAATCTTTTGGGCATAGGGATATTTGTAACGTCCGATGTTTGGAGGAACACTTCCTTGAATCAAATGAATAACATGATTATGATTACAACAGGTTGAGTCGTTTGTGAGTCTTAAATACCTTAGAATGATTTTCCAAGAATTTTTGCTTTCTCGAGAAATAGATGATTTCATGTTTGAACCTCTAGTGAGCATAATTGTGTAATTACATCCCATTGTTATTTATTTAGAAGTTTTTTATGCCACTATAGTTTATTATATTTCCTGTTTCTACAATACCCCTTAATTCAACGCGTTTCCTTCCCAAAAAAATTCAAGAAAAGTTCATGAAAAAATTAAAATTTATCATACCCAAACATTTTAACCATTGTACTCCTATTACAACATCAACACCACCTATTGGAATGGAAATAATTGGACTATTCAATACACATTCCCCCATAGTTAGCTTGATATAATGGCACTTTCCAGAGAAATTTATAGTTTCTCCTTTTTCCACCATCACTGACTCTAGTGTTGGATATAGAATCAATTCAATTCCTTGGCTATCTTACAATGAATAAAATTATGGGTACTACCTGAATCAATAAACATTATTACCTTTTCTTCTTTGATATGAACTTCTATCTTGAGAGCTTGAGGAGTGGTAATTCTTAACAATGAATTACAAGATATGTTTGGATTCATTTCTTTCTTTTCTCTAAGTTTGGTTCCTAGTGTATATCCTCTTCTTTTGAAGTTTGTTGTTCCTTTTCTCGCATCCTCATCACAATCTATGTAAAATAATTTGTTCTCAGCACACTTATGATGACCTTTATTGTATTTTCTATCACAATTGTAACAAAGCCCTTTTTCTTTTTTTATTCCAATCACATAGGTGTCAACCTTGTAGGTTTTGGAAGGCTATGATTAGCAACACTTCCATCATTATAGTTGTCAAAGTGGTAGACTCCCCTTGTTGCCATTATTTTGCTTTCATTATTTCTTACCAACCTGAATGCATTCTCCAATTAATCAATTTCCCAAAGGAGAACCTAAGTGTTGGATGTTGTATTTTAAATTCCCCGTAATACATCAATCTTATACTCCTCCGGAATGTCATTTACCCTTATATTCAGCTTTTGGAATTCCTCAATGTGCTCTACCATTGAAAATTTTTGTTTGATATTTATCAATTGGATAAAAGTTGCTTTCCTTTGTATCCTCATAATGTTCTATAATTCTTCCATAAAATTGACCTAGTGACAATTTGTTTAAGGAGAGAAAATTCATCGATAATACAAATCGATTAGGTTCTAAACATAGAGTTGCAATGTGTATCCTTGTGTTTTTCACTAAGTAGAGATCAAAATATTACTCCATCTATAGTATCCATGTTAAAGGATCCTTGCCATCAAACTTCCTTATATCGATTTTTGGAATATGGTGGGTCTTCAATCCAACATTAGAGTCTATGAAATCATGATTAATATTTCTTTTATTCTCATCATGAGTTTCTCTACTACTTATTCTCCATTAGTAAGCATTTTGTAGCAACTTTTTTAAACCTTCCTTCAAACATTCCATGTATTTTTTTAAACCATCCTTCAAATATTTCATATTTCCTTTCCCTTTTGCTTTCATACAATCTATATTAGCTTCCATGCCATTATTCAAACCATCCATCTTTATCTTCTCCGTTACTTTTTGTGAGAGCGAAATTTGTTGCACTTGGTCTCGTAATTTTGATATATCATGTTGTATTTGTTCCTCTTCTTCATGCATCATAGTAGATATTTCAGGTTGCTTACTAGGCATTTCCATTTTCTTTTCTTCGGGAAATAAATTAATGATATTTATGCTTCACTATGCCTTTTTAATCACTTCAAACTAATTTTTCAAAAACTTATGCAAATTTTAAAAAAACACAATAACATTTTTACGTTTTTGTAGGAGCTCGATATTGAATCTATCGCACTCGTAATTTCGCATCTTCAAGGTCCGAAATTGCGTCTTATGGTATCACCGAGTCTTCTTCCAACCCCAAAAATTCATACTCAAGATTTGAGTCCTCAAGAAAGAGTTATGCCCGATCTCCCCATGATGTCTCGATTATAGACTCGTTCAAGAGATAAACTTGTATGGAGTGTCGTGTCATTGTTAACCCCCTTAGGCCCTAAACTTCCTATATAAAATTTATAGTATGTGCAGATTCAACTTCTTTTTACATAATTCAAATATGATTCTTGAAGCGAAAGTTATGACAATTTTCCCTAGGTCACCTATTTGAGATCAATTTTGGAGCCTACACAAACCATAAATTCCCGTATCCTTATCTACGAAAATATGTTGAACCAAGATATAAAATTTATAGGAAGTTCACCGTAATTTCAGCTCCACGTGGTAAAAATCTTAGCTTCTAAAGCTTTGTATGAAAAGACATTATAGAAAACACTCCAAGATGTCATGTTTGAAGAAGCAAAACCCTAGAATCTCATGCTCTCGATACCAAATGTTATGCAACCAAATCGTCAAAATAGAATAAAATATAGATCAATGACTTCAAAATTATTTTCTTTCGAGGGGGAACCTTCCTTACATTACACAAATGAATAATTATCGGGATGATTCAAATGACAAAATTTCCTTTTCACAGAAGTCTAAGGGTCACAATATAATCAAAGTTTCCACATAACAATAATAATGTAAGGGCATAACAATAGCAATAGTGAGCTTCATAAAGCACAATAATAACAATATGGGGATTGCATGGGCACTTCAATAACAATAAGGGGCTAGACTAACAATAACGATAAGAAGCTACACTAGTATTATAAGGACCTAACAAATTATATGACTAAAAACTTTTTAAAAATGAACACCTCAATGAACTATCTTTATACCATGAGTACTTCCTTTTCTTAAATGCTAAAAGCATAGATATTTTAAAATTTTAGAATAATACAACTCGACACATTGCAACGAAAAATTTAAACCAACCATGAAATTGACATGTATCAGAGGCGAACTCGACCTATTATGTAATCAAATCTTAAAAATCAATCATGAAATAGACACAATGTGAGGCGTAATTGATCCATTATAACAAAAAAATTTAAAATCAACTATCAAATTGACACATAATGTGGGTTGGGTTACCAATCAAGCATCGACACAGATCCAAAATAATAATAATAATAATAATAATAATAAATAAATAAATAAATAGATAAATAAAAATGAAAAATACAAAACAAAACAAAATTAAAAAGGCAAAAAAAAATTAAAAATAAAACAAAAAAGTAAAAAAAAAAATAATAACTAATAAATAAAAAAATATTCTAAAACATAAAAAACTAAAAAGAGAAAAAAAATAACAAAAATCAAACATAAAAAATATATACAAATAATCATGAGAAATCACAAAGTAGTTTTCTGGTCAACGTACCCCGAACCACTTACTATCGTTTCATCATCGTGACAAAGATAAAAAAACCCAAAAAAAGGAAAATATTAGTTAAAATAAAAAATTGAAAAAAAAAATCGTTTAAAAAAAAAGGTTTAAAAATTTCTTATAAAATTAAATATAATTAAAAAATAATTAAAAATAAATAAAATATTTATAAAAATTAATTAAATTCTAAACAAAATGCTCTCACTGCCAAGCACCAAATAAGGCTCGGGCACAAGGCCGCTCCACCAAATTCTCATGGTAACCTTCATGCCCCCGCCGTCGTGGCAATTATTTTTTTTATAAAAAAAATAATGTAATTATTTTTAATATTATATATATATATGTATATATATATATATATATATATATATATATATATATATATATATATATATATATATATATATATATATATATATATATATATATATATATATATATATATATATATATATATATATATGTATATATATATATATATGTTTTTTTTTTAATCGTTTTTAATATGTTTTTTCTTAATGTTTTTTTTTTTTCTAATAATATATTTTTTAACGATTTTTTTTAATTCTTTTTTTATGTTTTTTATTATTGTTTGTGTTTTATTATATTTTATATATATATATATATATATATTTATTTATTTATTTAAATTTAGTAGTATTTTTTATTTTTTTATTTATATGTTTTTAATTATATTCTTATGGATTTTGTTTTTCTTTAAATTGTATGTTTTATTTTTTAAAACCTTTTTTTTTGTTATTTTTTTTACTTGAAATTTTGTCTCACAATTTTTTTCAAAAAAAAAAATCGAATCTCGATCATCTTTGGATACAAATTTTATAAAAAATTCATAGAATTTGTTTTTTTTCTAATTTCTTTTATTCAATTTTTTCATAAAAATATTTTATTTAACTTGACATTTTTAGTGAAAAAATGCCTTAAAATCGCCTTTTTTTATTTATATCTATATGCAAAATGTGTATTTTGTCGAGTGTTTAACATTATTATTTTTTAGTCACAATTATTTTATGTTTATTGAAGTATTAATTAACGATATATAAATTTATAAAAAATCCTAACCTCAAAATATTAATGTTATTATTTTTTTATACCTTGAAAAAAAATCATTATAAAAAAACATCGCAAAGAAAAAAAAATAACGCATGTTTGGAAAACCCCTAAAAAACGAATACCTTAGAATGAAAAAATAAGAAGAGGAATAAGACAACTTGAAAAATGGTCAAATAATCAACATTCGAAAAAAAAAGTGTATACTAAGGACATCGAAAAATTAAAGTGTCAAAATATGCCTTAAAATGTTGATTATTTTCAAGTCCGCATGAAAATCACCAACATTTAAAAAAACTTATCCATGCTTAATACATTAGAAAATTTAAAGTGTAAAAAATAAGCTCCCAAAAAGAAGGCGTTAGTTTTGCATCAACACTTTTCAAAATCAACATGAAAATCATTAACATTTAAAAAAACATACTTCGATACATAAGAAAATTTAAAGGTCAAGAATATGTTAAAAGAGGTTCTATTCGAATCAACACTTTAAAATCTGATGATTTTTTTCATTGCCTAAAAAAAATGGGTAATTTGTAAAGTTCTCATTTGATCGATAACTATGTTAAAGGTGAGGACTTTAGGGATGGTGTGTTTCAATAGATATAGAGCCAACATGACTATCATCTTCATAATGGGCTTCTACAAGCTAGACAAATTATTCTCCAAGGGTGAAATATTATAGCTTATTAGATACGCTTTTACCGAAGGTTGCAAGGATATATTGGTGTTGAGTAGAAAATTGCCAACATGTAAAGGTATGTGTATCAGCCCAAGATGCAAGAATATGTAGCTTCGGTATATTGGGGAGATTCATACTTGCTTTACTAGAAAACCTAATAATAATAAGAAAGTTGTATATATCATCCCTTACTTCTACCCATTCAATCTTCGAAAGAATCTCCAAGGGTCTTTTGTGTGGATTACAAATAACAACAAAGGGATGTGACTATATCTATTTGTGGTAGTTAACAAGTTCAATAAGATGTGTGTTCTTATGTTTTATAAAAATACCATTAAAGGAAAATAAGCAACAACATATTCTTTGAACATGATTGATTATAATTTGGGAAACAAAGTAAAGATCAAGTGTCATATAGGATAAAAATATTCTTAGTTCGTTTGGACTACACTTTGGGAGAAGATGGACACCAAGTTGAAGAGATCTATATTTTCTCCATTCATAAATAGATGGGTAGACATAAGTAGTCAATATGTCTTTGGTTTAGCTTTTCGTGGGGTCATAATCAAAATCATTTTAAGACGAAGGATGAAATTTTGATATACATTCAACACTTTATAGAAAATCAATATATGCTTCTAACTATAAGTCCCTTGGAGGTTCCCACATCTTCCCTCGGATCTTGCATAAAAACAAGGAGGATCAATGAAAGAAATCATGGGGAAGAATTTAAAGAAGAGATATGCATGTAAAGTAGACAATATATTGAAAAATTCATGTGAAAGTACAATGCCTAGCATGTGTCTAAATTTGGTGATAGAATTGCAACTCCAAGCCAAGAAATTTAATCTAAATCAAGAGATACAATTCTACTCTATTGCTCGCTGTGGAATGAAATTCAAGGCTTAGAACAAAAATGCATGTACATGCAATAAGAAAAACCACAAATACATGGTGATTTATGGGAACCCAATCGTGGGAAAACCCTCAAGCTTGTTTGCATTAATCACGAATAAAGAAACTATTACAATTTCTATCTCCAACTTTGGAGCTCAACTCCGAAAAGAATAACTATCTCACCACCGATTGAGGACCTCTGCCAACACTTAGCCACAATATGCCTCCATAAACCTCTTATTTCCTTTTTGAACATCGAGGAATTGTCCCTATTATTTAGGAATTTCCTCCAAATCGTATCAGGTAATTCCCAAGGATTGATCATCGATTCCATGCAACACCTATACACTCAAAACTAGTCTACAACTAAAGTTAGACTACCTTAGAATTCCACCACATTTGAGAAATTAAAATTTCACATGCATGAGCTATTTTTGGTTGATTGATCGCTAACTAGATGATCTCCCGAGTTATATTGTTGTCTCCACTCGCACATCTAACCTCCAATTAGTTCTATTAATTGTTTGAACTAGTTTAACTTAGTACAATTGGAAATAACTAAACCGAACTCGCTATAAATTAGTAATCACACTTTCATAACCGAACTCAAACCCTTTTAACTCGAATTTACTTAGCTAACCGAGTGACAAGATTCATGTCACCTCGCTTTAACTACCTCTAAGTTATTTTTTGATGTAGAAATTTCAAATTTTCTTAATTCGACTACAATAAGTTTAAATTGATCCTTTCTTGCTACACTTCTCAACACTCCCTCTAGCAAGAAAGTTATTTTTCAATCAATTTCTATTAGGTAACTGTGGGAACTTATCGTATCACTTCCTCTCACTATTTTTGTTGTACTACAATAGTTGGGTAACCGAAAAGCATCCAAAAAAGAATTGAATCAATTGTGTCCGTAACTTTCTACTAGGAAAATTGTGTTTTTGTTGACTCGGTACCGAGCCTCATGCTCGTTGTCAACACTTTTCAATCTCGCATATAATTTACATTGATCCTCTTGCTACCGAATTTTTCTGTACCCATGTAGCAAGGTAATGATCCATGAGGAGAACGCCTCAATGGACCCTGCCCATCCCACAACTCTAGGACTAAGGATCTAATTAAATCCACCTCACTCCTAGAGGTATAGTTGTAATTTCTCCCCTTTTCCCACTTGGCTTGAACTATCCGTCTACCGGAGGTATTAAGTATCTAGTCCTCATCGTTATCATGGCCAACCCAAATCTAAACTAGTTGAGGCTCCATTTTGAGTTCTATCCTTCTCCCTCTCAACCACCACATCTCTAATCTCTTCCTTGCTCCTGCATACCGCATATTATCCCACCTCAATTTTATACAAGTTATTGAATCAAACACCTATTTTCTTCACTTCTAGATAGTTACGTGTCTTAGAAATGGTTTGGCTCGATCAAGATCACAAACAGTGATGGTCTTCCAAAAACTACTACGTATATGAGGTTCCTCTTCTGTGGCTTTTTGGCACAAACATAACATATTTGAGCTGAAGAGGAGTCCGAATCCCTCTTAATAGTTATTGTACCAATATCGGATAGCATTGTACCTTTTCATTATCCCCAAATTCAATATGCATCTAGATATCTTTCTCCTCCGTGTCATTGAAAACTCTATACACCCTTTCATGTGGAACTAAGCACCCGAGTCCAAGTACCACACACTTCATCATAGTGTTTTCCATGCATGTGATCGTGGTGAAGTCTAACTTGATTTTTGAAGCAAATTCTTCATTTCATACTTCCCACTGGCGAGTCTTTGTTACTAGAATTTTTTTGTGTGGATACTTTGTATCATAGTGGCCAAATTCATGACAAATGAAGAAATTTAATTTGGAAAAGTATTTATTCTTTCCCCTTTGCTAGATTCAGCCTCACCTTGGGCTTCTTACCCTTTGCCTTCAATCATTTTCCAACCAGAGAAAATTATTCTTCCTTCTGTGATGTTACTCCATCTATGGCATTTCTTGATTTCTTCTTGTACCAAATCATACCATAAGAAACCCCAATTCGGTAATTTCTCCCATTCACCGAGTCTTGGTATTTATGTCAAGATTTGGGAAGGCCTATAAGAGCTAGGCTCACCAATTCATCTTTTGCAACATTCACACCAACCCCTCCAAGATCATCCTAACTTGTGTAAATCAAGTGAGTTATTGCGAAAGAGTATCATTCTTTTTCATCTTAATGTTTCGAAGTTTTTCTTTAAGGGCCATTTTCATATGGTCACTAATATTCTTGAATAGCTCAATCATTTCCTTCCACATTGTCAAATTCATTTATTTCCAATGGAGATTCGAAACAATGTGGTCTCTCACTTTCCTCCAAGATTATTCTCCTCGCCTTGGCTACATCTTACTTCCATTGGAAGAGGTTTTGGGCATAAATTGATCTTGGTTTTGGAATTTATGTCTTGACATATTCTAGCAATCCATTTTCTCTCAAGCATTACCTCCATACAATCCTTCTGTGCAATGAAATTCAATCTTCTTCCAAGGCATACTCTAATCACAATCCATTGGAGGCCATTCTCCCAACTTTGAGGAAATCATGCTGCTAATCGAAGTTGAAAATTCAAACCTCCTCGTGGAACAAATTCAAAATTCTTGTTATAATGTGAATATTTCTCTCACATGTAGAAATTCTGGTGATATAATTGAAGTTTAAGAAATTTAATCTAAATCAAGAGATATAATTCTACTCTATTGCTTCATGGAATGAAATTCACACTTAGACCAACATGCATAGACATGAAATAAGAAAACAAAAAATGCACAATTTCTAGGGAACCCAACTAGGAAAAATTTCATTATGCTTGTTTGCATTAACTTCGCCTGAATGAGAAACTATTACAATTTCTAGTCTAACCTACACAAGAATAATTGTTCACACTACTAAATGAGGAGTTATTGCCAACACTTATCCACTTTAAGCCTCCATTAGCCTCTTATTTCCTCGTTCAAATCATGAGGAAATTTGCCCTCATTTCTTAGGAATTTCTCCAAATTGATTGTGCAATTCCCAAGGATCGTATCACCGATTACATGCAACATTTGTAGACTCAAAACTGTCTAAAACTAATGTTACAAAGCCTTGGAATCTCCACCATAGCTAATAAATTTGAATCCCTTTCGTATGCATGAGCTATTTTTGGCCGATTAATTAGTTAACTCGGATGATACTTGAGTTAGACTCTTGTCCCACCGTACATCTAGCCTCCAACTAGCTCTATTAACTATTTGAATTAGTTTAACTTAGTAATAACCGGAAATAACTGAACTCTGCCCTTTAACTCAAATTTATTGAGCTAATTGAGGACAAGAGCCATGTCACCCTCGCCTAACTACCTCCAAGTTATCTCGTCGTATGGAAATTTTGAATTTTCTCAATTCGACCAAGGCTAAGTCAAATTGAACCTTTCTTTTCTACATCTCTCAACAACATGATCAACAAAAAACTAAGAAATCATTCAAAGTGGGAAACAAAATTTGGTCACAAGTAGACAAATAAAGGATATAGGGTCCTAAAGAGGGGAATATCAAGGTCTCGAGAGATGAAATTCTTAATGTATTGGAAAATATGGGTGACAATGCCTATAGAATTATGCTATCCCAATACATGTGCATTTACTCAATATAAAATGTACAATATATGAAACTATATATGGCCTTTTTATGTTAGATCAAGATATTGAGGAATATGTCCTACCTATCATAGAAGACTTAGCGCTAGAAGGTTAAGAAAAGTTAGCAAAAGACCCAATTTCGTAGAAAAATATAGAAAACTAGGTAAGGTAACATGACCTTTGGTGAATTAGGTTGAATTGAAAATTTCAGTAAGACAAAATGTTACTCTAAGGAGAAGGTAGAGGAAAAATATGTTACCTCATTTAGTAAGATCCTTTGGGACCAAAATAATCCCTAAATGGGGAGGTATGATTTACAATGGATCATTATATGATTTTCCATCTATATTGTACATTCCGTGTGGAAAAATTAGAGGAATTGACTTGTAAGGCCCATTTTAGTGGCAAGTCCAAGTTTGAAAAATTGGGATCCGGAACCTTCCGCAGCCATTTTAAGGCATCAAATGGAACTTGTTGGGTAAAAAAATTCATGAGCATATCCCACATGATATTTTTTTGCACACCATGACCCTTCCAATGATGCAAAAAAAATCATCATAATTACAAAATGCCTCCTATGTGGAACGTCCGCCTCCCACAAATTGACTTACCTTTTTTACTTCATGGTACATGCGGATATCACAATCAACCTCAATTACTCACACATGGGACTAACCATGTGTGGAATTTGAACAAGATTCTACAAGGCCAAAAATATAATAGTAGTTGATGGTTCATTATTCAAAAACCCTAATCTTAGATAACATCGTTATGTTAAACATGAAGCTATTTTTTTTTTTCTAAGTTAGGTGACCCACACTCAAGGAGAAATAATGTACAATTGGCCGTGGCCATACAGAGCCTTCGGGGAGGCACAAGGGCTACCTACCGCATCGAAAGAGGCCGCCCTCGCGAGAGGGAAACTGCACGAAGAGAACCGTAACCGAGGAAATCTCTCTCAGGGATCGCACCGATAAGTCCGTACATTGTCACCAAACAAAATAATAATGCTTCGGCCCGCACATCGACAATGTGCACGCATGACATGACACTAAACACCGACATACAAAAACTTTAACACTAACGCGCCCCATCATCTCTCATGAAATGAAAAAGAAACATGAAGAACTAGCAAAACGCTTATGCAAACACTCGCAGTGTGCAGAGATCTACTCATCCGGCTCGATTTTTCAATGGCGCACCCGAAGTCGTCCGAATGCCTCCGGCATGATCAAGCAGGAGGCGTTACCGTTCGACCCGAATGGCTTCGCTCGACCCGCAAAGAAGTCCCCGTGCTCGCAGGGTGGATCCCCGTTGCTTCTCGTCCTTAGTTGCGCACTCATCTTCGAGCAAAGGGAACAGCGGAGACTCGGCTGCTCCTCTGTGAACACGACCGAGATGGCGACGGCACCGGCTTATCAAGGGCGCGCTCAAAGGAGAAGAGCGCCGTGTGAGATTGAGTCGAAGTGCATCACCAGAGGGCGAATCCGCACGACGCACCGAGCCGGCGCTCTCCCATGAAGGAGACTCGTGGGCAAGCCGTCCGAAGTCGCGAGGAGTTGGACTCGAGAGGAAGTGGGGAAGGCGAGTGCCTTCGGAGGCCCGCGAGGAGGAGCTCGACTCGGTCGCATCCTCTCGTCCCTCGACCTCTCGGGCATGTTCGCCGCGGAGAGGGAGCTAGAAAACCAAGGAGATTCGCGGAGAACTCGTTAAGACTTCCGGCCGCGAGTTGTGGCGTAATCACAAGAGCCTCAGACGGAATGTGGGAATTTCCGCAAGCACCTCGCATGCCAGGCTGGCAGAAGAATAAGAATCTTGGTGAAGGTGCGACCGCAGGCCTTGTCCGCAGCGTGATTGCAAACCGTTGACGCAGGGGCGAGGGGGCTGACGGCTCCATGATAAATAGCTACCCCAAATCACAAATCGAAATCGCAAACCCGTAATCGTATTGAATGACAAACCATGGCTACCGAATACATAGCACGATAACATTGCTCGAGGTGGCCTCGAGGACCAGCGCAATGAAGAAGATCGACTCCATATCCGGGTCATGGAAGAAAAACTATCCTAGCCAAATGATAGCAGTGTGGCTTGAGGGTTATAAGCGCAGGCGGTGGCCTCCCGTCCCCGCCCCCCGTCCCCGTCACTCCTCCCCGCTTTTCCCATAGCACCCGCATCCGGAGATCGCTCTCTTTGCAACAGAGAGTGGCATTTCCTTTTTGTGTTCTTCATTCTCCGTATTATGTCCAAGCAGTTCCTACCTTGAGAGTGCTATCACAATCCACCCCAAGATTAGCCGCAAGTCCGCGACCTTATTGCCATCTCTGCGAGTGTGCTTGAACAGAAGAGCCCCGTGATCCCGGAGCCATCTAGCCATTTTATTCGTACGCGCTCTAGACGCTGCCTATTGGATATTTTGCGGGTTTGGGCTCCGCTGAGAAGATGATCCTAATGTTGATTAAATTTGAGAGTCACCTTCTATCTCGATAGGGTTAAGACCCATTTGCTAAGAGAGTATAAGGCCTCGCCATAATCCTTCCAACTCGCCGAGTTATTAGTGTCCCATCCTATACTTCCCATGTAAACCAAGAGAGGGGTACCCTGAGTGATTTCGATGATACCTGTGCCGCCTTTACCTCGGGATTGCCCTTGAGGCGCCGTCAAAGTTGAGTTTATAGGTGTCCCGTGGGGGGGGGAGTCCACTTCTTAGATCGATTTTTCCCGATTGGGACCCGGGTTGCTTTTTTGGAGGCCGGGCTTAATGTTGAGACCCCGCTCTCCCATATTGATTTCTCCTTAGCCCGCGTTGGGAACTCCCTGGGCATCTGTGACCGCAAAGCAAGAGTCTCCGGGAGATTATGTGACAATAATTACTCCGCATGATATCCGTGGGGTCCTTTTCGATCTTTGAAAACCGTTTATTCCTTTCTTTTTCCATATGGACTCCGTAAGAGAAGGAATAATACGCCGTAGATGGTTGAGAATTTCGCCGGTGTAGGGTCGATGGGGCCAATCACTTCGAGGGTATCTCCGATGTCGCATTGTTTCTACAGCTTTCTTCGACATCCGAAGCTAACTTTTCCCAAAGAAGCGAGGCCAGCGACAGTATGAAGGAGATGTCGCTCGCGTTTTCGTTATCCCCACAATTAGGACAGACAAGGGCCGTGGAATCAGCTTTGCGGAGATTGTCCCATGTTAGAATCCTTTGGTGGCCAAGGAGCCAAAGGAACGAGGCGACCTTAGGCCAAACTCCAAGGTTCCACATCGCTCCAAAGTGGATCCTTTTAAGATGGAATCCATGCTTAGGATTCGTAGGCCTCCCTAGTGGTGTAAGATCCTTTGGGCAAAATGGCCCCATCTTAAGATGTCATTATCTTTAAGTAGACTCGATGCATCGGGTGCATTTAGAACCTCCGTGATGGCTTGACTTTCCCGTATCCGTGACATTTCGACACTCGGTCACCGTCTACCGCCGATAGCCATGTTTATCGAAATCCTCCTAATGAGGCCATCGTTTCCAAACTGCCTCATAGGCCAATCGTAGATCCGTCAAGGGTTATAAGTGCTGGCGAGCTTGGAGATTGGTCCCGTGAGTCGTCCAAAACCTAGCAGAGGTGCCATTCCTTATCTCCGCAACCGTGTTGTTGGATGAGAAGGTAGTGAGTCTTCGTTAAAGATTCCATATTATCGATCCATTCACTTCCGAGCGTCCCGACCTCGCATCATCTTGGGGGCGATTTTGTGCACATTTGGCTTCCACAGAACGGCCTGGTACTTTTCCTGCTGCTGAGCCAATTCCACCGCATTTTCACGTTCATGATAGCATTACTTAAAAGGGGGATCCCGCAAGCCAATGCCACCTTGCTCTTTGGGTTTGCGTACACACCACGTAAGAGCCCATTTTTTATTAATGCCTTTAGAACCCCATGCGTAAAGTTCCTTCGAGAGCTTTGATCTTGGTGAGGACCCATTTGGGTGCCGCTAAGATGGAGAAGAGGTAAAGAGGCATGGAGAACAAGACGATGAGAACCACCCTACCGCCTAAGTTGAGGGAGCGAATGTCCAGGAGGAGAGACGAGCAAACAATTTGTCAAGGAGAGTGCGCCAGGATGCATGTTTAAGCTGGAGAGGCTATGAGAGGAGAACCAAGGTAATGTGAGGGGAGGGATGCAATAGAGAAGCCAAGAATACGGGCAATGGCCGATTGAGGGGGGAGGGGTATGAAAGAAGAAGATTTGGGATTTGGACTCGTTGATGCCGGTTCTCGACGCATCGCAGAAGACTTGGCAAGCAGTGGAATTTAACCGAGAAGCTTCTCGGAGCGTAGGATAGCTAAAGACCATATTGTAATCCACGAATCACAGGTGGCAACAGTGGAGTATCAGGATGTAAATGCCTTGAATTTGTTGAGAGCTTAAGGCAGAGAGGAGGCGCCCCGTACCTTCCGCCTATTAAAAACAAAAAGGAAAGGAGATAGGGATCTCTCGACTTCGATGCCACGAGAAGGGGTGAAAGTGCGGGAGGGAGTTCCATTGATGAGGATGGAGAAGAAAGAGGAGGATATGAGGTCAGGATCCAACGAACCTGTGGGAGAAAAACCAAAGGCCAAAAGCATTTTTTGTATATAGATCCAACTTAGTTTATCAAAAGCTTTGGAAAGATCGATTTTTAGAATCATACCCATCGTTGTTCTCGTTTCTTAGCGAATGGATGATTTCATGAGTATGAATGATGCCGTCTGTGATCCGCTCTCGCTTCAACATATCCGGATTGCTCCGGAGAGACAAGGAGGGCGGAGCGGTTTAAGACTCGTTAGGCAATGACTTTGGAGATGACTTTATAGATCACACTGCAAAGAGCAATGGGTCTATATTTATGTTAAACATGAAGCTATTAAGAACAAAAGAAAAAATATATTCTTTGGTATTGTACTTATTCCATAATTGAGAAGAGAATATAGGAGTGGATTTTGAGAGCATGGTAGAGAAAGAACAAGATTTTGTAGTACACTGTGGCATTGTGTCATACAACTCCATATTTAGTTCTCTTTGTACTCTGCACTCATAACTAAAGAAATGAGAACAAATCATAAACCTCACCTTCTCAGCTCTAGTTTTCTCTAGCTTCAAGATAATCGTGGGATACACATTGTGTTCATGTGTGTGTGGACTCGTGTTTATTTTCTTGTTCTTTAATTTTCTAATTCTATTATTTTCTTAAATCCTCTGAGCAATAAGCTAGTGATAAGAAATATGAGATCCAAGGAAATAAACCTACAATGATGATAAAATATTTCCAAAATATACAAAGATTTAATGTGATGAATTGTTCCAAAGGGAATATCCATGTCAATTTGTAGATCACTATGATAATAGATATTTGAATTGGAGTAGAATGTGTCAGGAGGGGAAGATGGTGAGAGATGAAATTATTACATTATTAGGTGCTCATGTATAAAGTGATTACATATCCATGCACTGGGACCCAAAAGTATGGAGCTACACAAATAATAACCATATATTGTATTCATCAAAATAGATCAAAACTTGTTGAGAAATATATCTAATTTTTTTAATTATGAATGTAGCTTGGGATGTCACAAGTGTGGCTATTAATAGAACAAAGGTTTCCACAAAAACAAATATAACATTGAGAATAATGTTTGTCAATACTTCGACATTGTCTTCAATACTACATCAAGAATGATGTTAACTTCATTATTGTAACTAGGGCACAAGATTCCTATATTGGAGAACAGTTTCATATACCCAACTATGACCTTTTAAAATCATTTTTCAATCAACAAATATTTTTTGATCAATAAAATACATCAGATTGATGGTAAAACAATTTTTTGTTTTCAATGATACCCCCTAAAAAAGAAAAAGCACACAATTTCTTTAGAGCTAAGATATGCAACAATAATGGAGCATGATTTATGGAATTCTAGTATAGACTCTCTTTTCCGTATCAAGAGTATATACATGTTGAGATAGCACTAGGACCAAAACTCAAACACTAAATTAAAAATCTTCTAGCATAAAACCACTAATTACTCAAAAAAATATCTTCTTCGATTATGAAGTCATGACTTTCCTTGTTTTCCCGCGCAAATGCATTACATCCCTATTTATTCTTGGGAAATATAGACATAATTTTTTCAAGAGATAATTCTCCCATATATTTGGAGAAAATTGAGAGGAATATTCTCAAACTTAGAAACATATCTTAACTATATTATAAACAAATACAATCAATTTCGATTACATTGGTTTTTCTCTAAAAATTTATGCAATATAGAATTATCCAAAACTTCGTAGACTTAGGAAACTTAAATAAATATTGTTAACAATAACTAGATTCTCTTGCATAATTTTTCCTCTTACCCATGAGGCTTGGAAATATATATAACCATGCATACAATACCCTATGTTGTAGGGAGTGAAGTTGAAAATACTATGTTATTTTTCCTTCGTCGTTTAGCCTTAAGTGTAGGGATACCTAAATTTTCTAAAATTCCTCAAAATGAGTGGTGTATGCGCAACTATTAGGGATTGGACGTATGCTTGAAAAAATTTTATTTGGTGCTTCGTCCGATAATATATGTACAAAAAAAATTTGGTAGAATTTCAAATACATACCGTAGCGATGCTAACTTAAAAAAATGCATCTCTAGCATGAGAAATAAACTACAAAAATACATTTTTTCTTCAAATCCAAGGCATAACCTAATTGTTGAGATCTAGTGACTTAACTAGATAAATATGCAATGATGGATGGGCACGAATACGATCCCTGATAGGTTGAATCTATACAACCCCACTCTGATGTAGTTTGTTCTCATGGAGGTGCTTAAAGACACCGTTGTTAAGGATACACCAATAAGTAGAGTGAGATGCTTACCTAGAGTGTGGGCGTCGAGCGAAGGAGTACCAACCCTAACCAATGGATCCAACAAAGAGAGATAAGGGCTAGGTGGGAAGGAAAATATTAAAAATAGAGTGAGGCTCCAGGATTGAATTTCTATGAAACCAAATGAGAAAGAACTTTTCTCACCATGAAAGAAGGACATTTTGATTATAACAAGAACCCAAAAAACATTCAAATATGAAAATTTGGAATTAAAAATAGGCTTGAGAAAGTATTTCTTATTAATTCACTTTCCCATATGATTTTCTTTGTAATTTCATAATGGGTCCACATAAGCTAACAACCTAACCGAGATGAATAATAAACTAAATGTATGCAAATCGAGGATTGGAATTGCACTATTGATCCAACAAAGTCTAAATAATTATTTGAAACAAGCACTATTAGGTGGGGAAAATCTTCCCGTAGGATAACCTAACCGACATCATCATTTTTCCATTTAGATTTCATTTCCTTTATTTTTTAATAACAAAAAAAATAAGAATCCATATATATATATATATATATGGCAAATAGAACTTGTAAAACACAAATACATATTGGAGCCACCAAAAAAATATGTCGAAAGAATGTATCGAGCATGGATTTGAATGAATGTGCATTGTGTATAATCACTTATTGTTATGATATGTTTTACTTACATAATCATGTATAATATACTCACAAAATGAGATATACTCATTACATAATATTTTTATGTTTGTAGATGGACATGAAGAGGCAGAAAAAAAAATCGAGCTACTAAACAAAACCCTATAAATAATGTAAGTACAATGATCCATGTAAATGATTAAAAATAATGCATATTAGGGTGACATGAACAATGATAACAGCTCAAGAAATGAATGATGATCAATATAGTTTAATGTTCTAAGTTTTATATTTTGAATATTTATCTGTAAAAAATTAAACATTTTATTTAATGTGGACATATTGTTCCAATATATATGACTATGGCTACTAATAATTGTAGCAATGATTTATTGACATTTTTTTATTGTCGTGAACATTGATTTTGTCCTATTTTGTATACTAAGTTACATTTACATACTTTACAATGTTGATAAATTTTCTAATAAAACATATCATAGAGACATTGTATTCTTTTAACAAAACATTGCATTCTAATGATTTTTATATCGATACATTTAAATGATGTATCGATACATTTAAATGATTATTACGTGCCAACATGATATACATGTATGAATGCATGTGTTACTCACCTTAATAACAGCCCAAATTCTCCAAACTACAATAATTACGTTATCTCCTTTCAACAATACCATTACCATTTCTCATACTATCGTTGTTAAAATTATTAGGGCTTCATGGTATTAAATATATATACGTGCATGAATGCTCAATCACATATAACACCGTGGTGTTTTGATAATATATAATATTTTTGAGTGCTTCCAAAAATATATAACATATATCGACGTGTATTAAATAACTTTGCATTAGTGTGTCTTACTTCGAAGTCCACCCAAAAAACCTCCATTAGAAGTTTACCCATCGATAATTTTTAATGATAATGAATATCTACCAAAACCTTCATTGTCAATCAGAGTTTCTAGGGTCAAATTTGTGAGCAAAGTTCAATTTGTTGATGTTGTTTAACACATCAAGATATTTCAATGACATAAAGATCTTACCTGAGTTCTTGTGTATAAGTTATGTCTCTTACAAGTTAATCAATTTTTTTTAATTTTCACCATAATATTGAGAAGATGCCATATCTACTCACACTAATCACATGTGTGGATCTAGTAATGTGTGATTTTCATGAAGATTACGTAGGATTCAAAACCATAACTCTAATTTGAAGTTGAGACATGTAAAACCCTAAAGATAACCATATACAACTATCAATCCATTTTTAGACACGCACTACTAGGCAAAGAAGGAGCTTCATTCCTTAATATATTGTTTACTTTTTCATAATTGATTAGAGAATATACTAGTGGAATATCGATGATAACATAGAATTAGAAGATTCTATATCAACCTCTCAAGTCATAATGTCCATGGAAATAACCATAGTGAGGCACTTTTTTTGCACTTACATTTCATAAGAAAGAGAAAAGATATCATCTTCTTGTTGGGTTTTCCAAAATCCAATATACATGTTTTTTTTATTTGTATGGGTAATAAATCATGTTGTATTTGTATACTCACTCATTCAAACATTTTGTTTATAAAAAGAAAAATCCCAATAGCATAGTCTAATTATTCCTATGTTTTAGCATTTTTTTAGGCATATATTTTGGTTACTTTCATTAGTTTCATTTGAATTGTGTAATTTGCACAATCCAAATGTTCCTAAATGATTTTTCAAGGTGTTGAACCCAATTAAGTATTCATGATCCAATATAGAGGAGAATTTCAAAACCTCATAAAGTCACAATTTTACCCTACAAAGTATGTAGAGGACCAAAGGATCCAAAGCAGCATTGTTTCAAGCAAAAGCAGTGGGTAGAGTGTGCAAGAGTACACCATAGAGTTCAAAAATATGGAAATAATGTTGGTTATATCCCTAACAACATCATCATGCTACTCAACTAGCATGGGGTTCATATAGCCATTTGCAAGAAGCAAATGATGTTAGTCAAGCTCAGATCATTAAATCAAGCTGTACAAGCATAGTACCTGGAGAACATAGGCCATAAGAAAGGGAAAACCATGTGGGTCAAAGAAAATGAGAATCATGATGCTTCTAATGATGGGAAAATAGGTGGGGGAGGATAAAAATACATCAACCACATCACAACAATGCAAAGATCCCAACAACCACCGTAACATCGATGGTCATACAAAGAGGAGAAATGTTGGAAGCTACATCCGCAGCTTAAGCCAAAGAAGCAAAATAAATATAATAAGAAGAATAATCTCATGTCCATCGATTCAAGAAACTAGTAGTTTGGATGAGGAGGCGAAACTTAGTGTTCAACAATGTCAAAAGAACAAAAGACTAGACTCTTACATATAAATATATGCATTAAAAATACCAATATTGATGCTCTCATTCTACTCAGGATCACACAAATATCATTATAGTAGAAAGGATTAACAAATTAGGATTGGAAGTTCGTGATCTCCTCAAGACCATATCCATTGGGATGGGTAAAAAAGGATGCAAAAACAAAGGTAACAAAACAATGAAAAATCACATTTGTTATCAATGTTGATTTTATCAATGAAGTAGAACTAGATATATTTCACCTTGATGTATTAAGAGTTGTGTTTGGAAGTCCCTATATGTACATGTGGGATGTAATCTTCATGCAATGAGCCAACCAATTGTTAAGCAACCTCTAGCTGATTTTGTATGTAAATAAAACAAGACCAATGTCATGGGATATGTATTCCAAGTTGAATGTTGGGAAAAACATAGTGATGAGTAACAATGATCATTAATTGATGGATATGGAAATTGGCAAAGGCATTGGAAAAGGGAAAGTGTCAATAATTGAATGTTATGTATGAAATCAAGGAAAATAGGAGAAAAGGAAGGTGAAGAGACACAAATTTGCATGAGAGAAATTGAAGGAAAAATTAAGAAAATAGAAGCCTCAATGATAAAAAGGCTTCTCAAAAGATCATTTCATAGCTTTTTTTAACTAAACCTTTTAACACTTTTTGGTGGAGCTTTCTTCTATTCTCTCATTCTCTACATTCTCGGGAATACAGAGTATTATTGGAACATTCTTGGAGCACTTTGGGTATACATTGGATTTGGAGAAAGAAAGAAAAGGAAAGTAGGAAGGTGAAATGGAATAGTTGGATCAACAACTATACCGGATTGCTTGGCAAGTAACAAGCTGGATGTGTGATTTCCTTGCCACTTCGGATGCGTGGTATATGCATGTGACTTATGGTTATGTGTTTTAATTGGGATGGAAATTTTCTTTGAGTAACAGTGGTTTTAGCCTTACCTTTCCATTTTCTAGATAGCCATGGTGTTGTGGGTTTTTCCACTTGATTTTTTTTTCTAATCGATGCTCATGTTCCTCATGGCTATGATGAAACCTTAGTTAAACCGAGAGAGGGGGGTCAATCAATTTAATACATTCATGTACATTTAGACTTTTTCCATTCAACTCATTTACACTTTCATTGATAAGAAGCTTAATACATAATGGATCAACAATCATAATGTGTGGATAGCAATTAAGAAAATTAAAACATCACATCAACACATAATCATCAAGCACATAGACACAGATATAAGTGGAAACCCATAAGGGATAAAACCACATCTTATTATTGTTGTGATGCAAAAGGCAAACCCCAACTCCCTTCACCATTGATTTTATGTAGGCTCCAACCTCTGCTGGTGGAGGCTACTACCTCAATTTTCAGGTAAAGCTGCTAAATCTGCATGAAGCTCCAACTCCCGTCTATTTTCTACAAAGCTACAACCCATGTGAGGTTCTCTACCTCAACCGCCTCCAATCGACATCTATCAAGCTACAACTTGAAATGCAAGCACCAACTCCCATGTATTTTTTGCAGGCTACAACCTACGAGGCTTCCTACCTGTCCAAGCCTACAATCGGACATCTATCAAGCTACAACTTGATATGGAAGCACCAACTTCTCACACTATAATAAAATGATATGATGATTTACTTGGATATCAAATATGTTTTACCTTCTTCACTACTTCTTCTAGCTCAAATCGTCTATATCAGATCCGGATCTCGCAAAGCATCTCTATCTACTTCTCTCTCATTCTTTCCACTCTCTAACACTTCTATGTGCATTACAATAACATCATTTATAGAGATCACTTCATGGATGTTTGCATTCTATATGGGAATATGAAGTGAGTGTGCATGACTCTTTGCCTTCCACCGACTCATTTCTCACCTCGCATATTCGTGATATTAATAAATAATATATAAGCACTCATTTCATTATTAAATTGAGTTTTTCTTTGCCTTGGATACTTTTGTATCACAAGCAATATAAAATAATTAATGAATTTACACCATGCTTACAACAAAATTGCAATTCAGCCCTCGTTCTTCTTTCTTTCTCGTCCATTTTTTCCTCTCTCCGCCTATTGTCCTTTTGTCTTCTTCCGTTATATTTCCAACCTGTGGTTGCGCATTATTGTCTTAGCCCGACTTGATCCAAGCCTTTATGTTTTACACAACCTCCTCGCCATTGCATATCTTACCTCCGTAGCGTTCTATGCTCTTCTCTTGTGTCGGGTTACTTATACACTCAAGTCTTTTTCCCTACGTTCCCGCATTTTCTTTGTAAACTAAGTTGAACTACGTATTCCAATGTTTATTCAAAAACACATAGCCCCGAACTTGAAATACATCATATTCTAACTTCAAACTATATCACGTTCGATCTCATATCACATTTTGGTGTATCAAAGGATTTACGTTATAATTCCCTTTTCCACCTCCGATGCAATTTAACACTAAAAAGGATTTAAGACCGGATTTGAAACTTTGCAATTTGACTCGGCGCCACATCGCATCCGGGCTCTTATCGCATATCGCAAGATTTAGTTCATAGCGCCAATAAGTTTCCTTCTTAACATATGTGATATGTGATCACATCAGACCGCAAACAAAATTCTAATCACATCGCAAAACAATAACTCGCGATGTCTTAACATGTAAACAAGAATCGCCGATTGTGATGTGCGACAGTGCATGGTCCCATGTTGGACTTTAAATTATCTAGACTTAGCTTTGGAAGCTCCATCGTGTTCGCTCCTCTTTATCGCACTTCGCAAGTTTTAGCATATAGCAAGAAAAAGCATTCCCGATTCGCGAAATGTGATGTGCGTATATGGGCTAGATCCACATCATCTCCCCACATCATGCCACGTCACCCCCGCCATGTCACCGCCTACACCACCTTGCCATGTCATCATAAATTACCCATGATCCTGTGGGCCCTGGGCCATATCATCTTCCACGTCGCCCTTGCCACATCATTACCGTGTCATATCCACCGGCCACCGCCACATCATCTCTTTTCGTCGTCCGCACTTCAAATCGCAACTTAAATAACTTATCGGTGAATTCTTAACACTAAAACATAAAAATCATCAATGTGTAATATACCGGGTGCAATTTAAGTTCCATCGTTGATCTCGTCCGCATCTAATGATCCTCACCGATCCTCACGATTTGCTTCGCATCACAAATAAAATACCTTAGCATGCGTTGTCTTTAAACATTATATTATCCCCCCTTAGTAGAAAATAAGTCTTTATGGCTCTTACTATCCTTCTTTCCGGCTTGTGACCACTTGTCCAAAAGGACTTTTTCAAGTTGTTTTCAGAAGTTCCCTCACCGAGCCGTCAAGTGAGATCCACCACTTCGATTCGCCTCATCTTTCATATCAAGCCCTACGGTGCCTACCCCAAAAACTTTGGTATTTAGCTCAGATATTGTAAAAAAATCTTCAATAGTAGGGCCATCATCTTTTCCCCGTAAACTTCATCTGCGAGAATCCATAAAATAAAGCAAGGGTTTTCAAGAAAATCACTTACTGCAAAAATTTAAAATGGACATTACTCCCTACTAATATAACTTAATCCTTATTATAACCTATTTTTGAAAATAGAATAGCTATTCTGCATCTAACCATATGACTCAAATCCCAATCTAGGCACCTGGAACACAAATTCTTATAGCCGCAACTATCCCGCCGTTACAAAATTTCTGAAAAATCACCGATTTTTAAATCGTTGATAACTCCCTCATCCGACTCCGATTCGACCGAATTTTTTTTCGAAATCAGGTGATTTTTCAAGGGGAGCTCAGATCTGTAATTGGTTGTTCAAAATTTTGCACCAGAATCTACTAAAACGTTAGGGAGAGAGCCACCGTACGTAAAATTGCCGTCGAAACATTTCGCAACATAGCCTCTAATTTAAATCGTTGATATCACCCTCATCCGATCCATTCGACCGATTTTTTTTTGAAATTCTGGGTATTTTTTGGATAAGAAATCCGCATCTGATATTTATTTCTCGAAAAATTTTTCACCAACAAATTTTCCGTATCCGCTCTACAAACTTCGCCGCCCAAAAATTTCCCCGCAAAAAATGAAAAAACAAATCTCCAAACTCTTCCCAAGAAAGTGCTCCGATACCACTCGTAGGATCCGATAAGAAAATATATGTAAATAGAAAATATTCCCAAGAAATAACCATAGAAGATAAAACTTCGCATCTTCATTAATATCAAACCCTTAAGGTAGGGCAACACCACATTCACTCCTTAAGGAAGGAGATCACTCCACAAGCCATGTGCTCGCCAATACAATAATCCTTCACACTCCTCAATGGAGAGTCTCTGAATTTACATAGGTTTCATACATGCAATACCTGTCAGTAGTTACCATGGGTCTCTCAATACCATACATCCAATACAATGGGTCGATCACTTTATTCCTACCACATGTGGTCCCTTAAATAATGTGGGTTAACCACTTTATTTATTTATTAACTATGGCCCAATTATTTATCATTCTTATATTATTACATCATATTATTTCCTCGGATACCTCCCTTTTCGTACCTCATTATCCCCAGTATACCACTTCACATTACACCCCCTTAAACATGTTTCGTCCCCGAAACATAAGAAGAACACAAATAATAAGATCTACTCAAAAGAGTATTCCACCTGGGTACCATTCACTGGCATCCAAAACTCATCCTAGAGAAAGTCGAATACTCGATCCGGTCGATGTCTCGTCGCTCGAGACGAAGTCAAGCCCCGTGGTTCTTCTCGTGCTGATGTGTTGTGGGTGGGATCGTCGAACCTCTCTATGTGTCATCCAGGGTTGTTGTCCTTGCTGCTAATTCGTTGCCACCTTGTCGGTTGTTGTTCCTTACTGGTGATGTGGGTGGTGATATGTTGAAGCTTTAACCGATGGAACATCTTTCATTAATTCCTCCATTATCGGTGATGGAGTGGTGTCGTGTTCTTTTGTTGGTACTTGCTTTGATGTCCGTGTTTGGTCGTCTACCATCAAAGGCTCATCATCCGATGTGTCCGTCTCATTAGATATTTGTGCTTCTCGCTCCCATTCTCTCGCATGGTTCTTAATGCAAATATCGTGCAATGTAATTTTCTTCTTTTTTTTATACCGTAGTTTCATGAATTTTCGTATTAATAAAATCGACAAAGCACTGGGACCCGATTCCATCCAAGGGTGTCCCAAAACAATGTCCACATCATCCATATCTCAAGCATAAAAATTAGAATGCAACACATACTTATCCATAGAAATCTTCAAATCTTTATAAATTTGAACATCTTCATTATCAACCTGTGTTTTCAATATGCTTTGGCCGGAACTTTGGCAATTTTTTCGTCAAATTCACATTGATACAATTATGCTCGCAACTAGGAATGATAGACACAATGATGTTCTCTTCTCTGAATACGTCCCCGAACTCGTAATAGCGGGAAATATTAGTAGAAAATAAGTCTTTATGGCTCTTACTATCCTTCTTCGGCTTGTGACCACTTGTCCAAAAGGACTTTTTCAAGTCGTTTTAAAGTTCCCTCACCGAGTCACAAGTGAGATCCACCATTGGATTTGCCCTCATCTTTCATCAAGCCCTATGGTGCCTACCCAAAACTTCGTATTTAGCCTTGTGATATTGTAAAATCTTCAATAGTAGGGCCATCATCTTTTCCTCGTAAATTTCATCTCGCGAGAATCCATAAAATAAAGTAAGGGTTTTCAAGAAAATCACTCTTACTTCAAAATTTAAAATGGACATTACCTCACAATATAACTTTAGAATCCTTATTATAACCTGTTTTTGGAAAATATAATAAAGTATTCCGCATCTAACCATATGACCGAAATCCCAATCTAGGCACTTCCGGAAACACAAATTTGCGCTCGCAACTATCCTGCCGTTGGGGACTTTGGGAAAAATCACCGCTTTTAAATCGTTGATAACTCTCTCATCCGACTCCGATTTGACCGAATTTTTTTTTTGAAATCAGGTGATTTTTTCAAGGGGAGCTCAGATCTGTAATTGGTTGTCTAAAATATTTCACCAGAATCTACTGAAACGTCAGGAGAGCTACCGTACAAATAAATTGGCTGCCGAAAACATTTCTGCAACATAAATTCGAATTTAATCAAGATATCACCCTCATCCGACTCCGATTCGACCGATTTTTTTTTTGAAATTGGGTATTTTTTGATAAGAAATCCAGATCTGATATTTATTTCTGAAAATTTTTCACCAAATTTTCCAGATCTGCTCTACAAACTCGCCGCCTAAAAATTTCCTCGCAAAAATGAAAAAACAAATCTCCAAACTCTTCCCAAGAAAGTGCTCCGATACCACTCTGTAGTGGATCTGATAAGAAAATATATAGAACAGAAAAATATTCCCAAGAAATAGAACCATAGAAGATAAAACTTCAGATCTTCATTAATATCAAACCCTTAAGGTAGGGCAACACCATACATTCACTCCTTAAGGAAGGAGATCACTCCATGCTTGGCAGGCTCGCTAACACAATAATCCTTCACACCCCTCAATGGAGAGTCTCTAGCCTCTATATAGGTTTCATACATGCAATACCATGGGTAGTTACCATGGGTCTCTCAATACCATACATCCACACAATGGGCTCATCACTTTATTCCCTAGCTACATGTGGTCCCTACATAATGTGGGTTAACCACTTTATTTATTAACTATGGCCCAATTATTTATCATTCTTACATTATTACATCATATTATTTCCTTGGATACCTCCCTTTGTACCCTATATTATCCCCCTTAGGTATACTACAAACATAAACAATAAAATCGCCAAAGTGTGAAATACCGTTGGGTTTGTGATTTAATCTCCGATGTTGATCTATGCCCAAATCCAACGGTCCTCGTTGTATCTTTACCTAGTTTTCAAATTTTATTCTTCGTCATGCCCGTTCATTTCTTCGTTGTTCACAGAACACTCGACTCATTCCGCCCCACTTTTCCACGTTCACGACTTGGCCCGCCACCGCCCGGCGACTCTGACTCGCTACCGTTCAAAGCATCGCCTTTGTTTTTTTTAAGAAGCGTCTTTTCTCCTTTTCTCGCCTTAACTTCCTTTTTTTCCTTTGCTTTTGTTACCTTTGTTTCCTTTGCATTTTTGCTGCCTTTTCTTCTCCTTTCGATGCCTTTGTTGCCTTTGTTCCTTTTTTTCCTTAACCGACTTTGTTAACTTTTTCTCCTTTCGATTCTAAAGTTATTCCTCTCTCGATCCTTTTGCCTTTTGCTGATGGTCTAATGTTGTCTACTCCTCCTCACTCCTCTACCTCTCTTTTATGCTTTTTACTACATTATTACCCGACCTTCGTTTCGCTTTATTGAAAATTTTGGTGTTGCTCCTTTGAGCTCATTTGCCATCAATGACAATATTTCCAACAATATCCCCCTTCGCACGATGGCAACACATCCACCAATACTCTAATACTTCCTCCAAGACTTCCTCCCCCTTTCATTCTAGGAAGTGTCTTTTCTTCTCCTCTCGCTTTTTACTTTTCAAAAGTTCCTTTCTTTCTCCTTCTTGATTTTTCTCCTTTAACATCAATGGAAAAGGGTTAAATTCTATCTTTATACCTTGCGGTTTCGTACTGAAGGTATAAGAGTTGTTGGGAGAACACATTGGAACTTATTTAGATTGCATGAAATTTAAAGGCATGTCACATAATAGTCACTTACCGCTTGATAGGTGGTGATATGTGCTAGACTTTTAAAGATATAATCACTTGATGTACTTCTCGCCACAATGCTCCGATTCCCCGAGGATCGACCATACCACGTTCTCCCACTAATAACACTTGGTATTCTAATAATAGGCGGTGTCGCTTGCTCCAAATACCAATTCGATGAATGATGTAATGATATAAGGATGATGACCATTTATTTTATTCATCCTTCTTAAGAACATTTTGATTTATTATTAACACTTGTAGAGAGAATACATTGTAATAACTTTCCGTAGACCTTTACCTACCCATAGCTCTAGCTCTTATGACAAATTTTATGGGCTACTTCCCTTGGAATGATGCTTCTTGTCGACACCGACTCTGTCTATTGCACCGTTTCTCGTTCCTTATATTGCAGCCTTTTCTCGATATATTTTCATCATATTTTTTTTTGTTTTTTATTGTTTTTCTAGTTTTTTTTTTTCGATCATATCATAGAGTATCATTTATAAATGATAATTTCTAAATTTTGTCGCTAGATATTCAAATGGTTCTCTAGCAATAGGTTTTGTGAATATGTCTCCGTTGTTTTCTTCTTCGTTGGTACATACTCCATCTTTACTATTTTCTCTCGCTATTTGTTCTCGAGGAAGTGGTACTTTATTGGGATTTGCTTGGTTTTTGAAGTAATCGGGATTTTTTGATATAATTATCGCACTTGTATTGTCACATTTGATAGAAATAGGTTCGTTGATGCTTACCTTCATGTCTGGAGAGTTTGTTTCATCCACATTAGTTGTGTGCAAATGTCGTTGTTGCTATGTATTTCGCTTTCCGTTGTAGATAGAGAGACAGACATACCAGTTTTGGCTAACCATGCCACCGTACTTTCTCCCCAAATAATGCACCTCCACTTTTTCTTTTCCCCGTCATCCACACAACTTGGCTCAATCTCGTATTTGTATATGTTGTCAATGTGAATTCTTTTTCCTTTGGATACCATAGGCCATAATGTGCGCTCCTTTTTGCATCTAAATATCCTTCGATTGCTAGCAAGTTGTTTTTTTGGTGTTGCTTGATATCTTGCCACAAGTCCTACTACCAAATATAATGTCCGGCTCCATAAAGTGCTAGGTATAGTAGACCTCCTATCATAGATCCGTAAATTCTTTGATCTACATCCGTGCATCCTTCATCAAGACATAACTTGCATCCATTGATCATGGGAGTTGACACAGTTTGCGTATCTCCATTTTAATATTTTTAACATGTCTCTTAAGTATTTTTCTTATGAAATGAACATTCCTTTGTTATTTGTAGAATTTTAAGTCCCGTGCAGAAGGTAATCTCTCCAATGATAGACATCTCAAATTCCGACTTCGTCTATTCTCGCAAATCCTTTTACTAATTCATCCTTGTTGCTACCAAACACATGATGTCATCTACATATACCACTACAATTAAGAGTTTATTTTCATCACTTTTATACAAACATTGTTGTCTACTCTCCCTTCTGGAACCTCGTTTTCAAAGTACTTTTCCAACCTAGAATACCATGCACATGGTGCTTATTTGAGAACATATAAGGCTTTCTTTAATCTCGCACATATATTTGTGTTTATCTACTAAGGAAAATCCTTCAAAGTTGTTCCATGTAGACTTCTTCCTCTAGATCTCCATTCAAGAAAGCAGACTTCACATCCATTTGATATACCTTGAAATCATGATAGCATGCAAAAGCTAAAAAACATTCTAATTCTTTCCATTCTTGCTACAGGGGAAAGAGTTTCGCTATAGCCAAGTCCTTCGATTTGAGAGTATCCCTTAGATATAATTATGGCTTTATTTCCGATTACCAGACTCGTTCATTCATCTTATTCTTGAATATCCACTTGTACAATGACATCTTTCCCATCGGGTCTTGGCATTAACTCCCGTGTATTGTTCTTCTCACTCTGTCTAATTTTCGCTCATAGCATTTACCCAATTTTTGTCTTTGCTAGCTCCATCGAAATTATTTGGTTCTATCTCTGTGGATAAAGATGCCTAGGTACACTTCCTCATTCCGTTCTTTGGCCTAGTTTTCTTCTAGTTTGACTTCGCACTCTTGTCTCCAATGATTTGATCTTTCTAGATGGTTCTTTGAGTGTGTCTCAAGGGTCCTTGAGTTTATTTCTCAGATATTCTGTTGTCTTAATATGTTATTTATTTTGTTGATTCTCATCTTCATGATCATCTAGAGGATTGGTGCAATTAGTGCTTCTCGTTCTATCTCGCATCTTCATCGAATCTCACATCAATGATTTCCACAATTTTATGTCGTTATTGTAGCATCTATATCCCTTACTCTTGGATGCATATCCCAAAAATATTCTTCATCGGCCTTGCATCATACTTCCCCAATTTTTCATAATTATTCTTTATGAAACACTTCGTACAAAGACTCTAAAGTGCTTTATCGATGTTGGTTTCACATGCCACAATTCATATGGAGTCTTGTCACAATTTGGTTTGAGATGAGCTTTGTTGAGAATATGAATATTTTTGTGTACTCGCTTTTGCCCATTATGTTTTGGGAATGTTTCTTTCTTTGCACCATAGCTCTAGCAATCTTTTATACCGACTTTTTTTGCCTCTTCGTTTTCACTTCATTCCGTCGAGGTGTACCGCAATTGTAAACTATCGCTTTATCCCATATTCATTGCACAAGTCTACAAACTAATCTTCCGTGAATTCACCTCTCGCCCCCATCTCGATGCATTTTAGTTTACATCCAGCTGATTTTCTCGCCATGGCCTTGAATATCTTGAATTTATCAAATGCTTGGATTTGTATCCGAGACATGCCACTCACGTTAATTTGGAAAATCATCTATTATCGCATGAAAAACGATTCTCCACCTAGTGCATTAGTTCTTTGAAGGACCGCACAGTCCATGTGTACAAGCCGAAGAGGCTTACTTTGTAGAGATATGGGCTTTAGATTTGAATGATGTGCCGCCTTGTTTTCCCTACGATAGGACTTACATGTATGTTATTTGTCAAGCTTATATATTGGCAGTGTAAATCTTCGACAACTTTTTTGCTCGCCTTGATGATGTACGTCAAATTTAGATGTCCCGCCTTTTTATGCCATAGCCAAGATTCCTCAAGTTTGTTGATGTGGTACGTTCATTCTCCGTTTCCACTATATAAACATTACTCGTGTTCGAACACCTCGATCAAGGTCTTTCCTATGGTGATCGACCTTTACTTCGTCAATTCGTTCGAAAAGGACCTCGCTGTACCTTTATCACACTTGACTAACACTTGCGCATTATCTTTTAGACTATCTACAAATGACATCTTGAGCTCTCCTATTCCATTATTCAGCCGACCGTGCCTTTTCTCTCGATTTTTCCCTACTCTATCACCGTCGAATGTTACATTCCCATATTTCTTTCATCAAAAGTTACATACTTGTTTCGGTCTCTAGTCATATGTTTTGAGCAATCTACCGTACACATACCATTGACTTTTCGACCTTTGTGCAATTAGAAGCATCACACTTATTTAGCATCTTTTTCCATTACATGCAACTTGTTATCCTCCCCGTATTCCTACAGAGTTCACTATGTGACCATTGATTTTCTACATGCAGTGTACTTAAAGTTAGCATTCTTTACCTATCGCCCATCTTTAGAAATCTCTACCGCTCATTATCCTCAATAAACATTTTTCTACTATTTTTCATCTTTTTCCCTTTCAAAGAATTACCTCGATGTTTAAAAAGACTCACCATGGGCTTGCTTTCATTTTCATCCTTTATACCTATCACCCCGCTCATTCACTCCTTTCCACTAAAAACCCATTTTTCCCTTTCAAAACCCTCTTTATAAAACCCTCCCTAATCATTTTCCCTTATATACACTAAAACAAATGTAAAAATTTATTTTTACATTTTTTTTTAAGTCTAAAACTAAACGTTTCAAACCTTTGGCTTTATATTAAACTCTCGTTTTTTAATATATAAAACCCGACTCTTTTTTATTTAACTCCGAGCCCCTTTTATTTTTAGCTCCCCCTCGCCTTTGTAAAAATCCCTCATGTGACCCCACCCCTTTTTCTCTAAAACAAAAATTTCTTTTCACTTTTTTTTTTATCCACCGGCCCGCATTATAAACCCCGCCACCATATAAATCATAAACCTACAACATGTTTGAAACCTCACAATACATGACAAAACTTGCCACGCTTACCCAAGCACTCCGTACCCCACCTTTTGTACATGCCCTCCACTCCCAAGGCTTGCGACCACCATTGATCTCATACCACCAGATCCAACCCGCTGTTTGCGTGTATCGCAAATCTAATTGTGCCGTGTTGGGCCTAATCTCCAACCGTGCGAAATGGGTGATTTCTTCGCTATGTGGCATTCACCGACGGGTATCGCATGCCTCAAGCCCCCAAAAGCTTTACCTCTCCCCGATCACGCGAAAACACCCATCCCACTCCAAAACCACTTTTTCTTTCGTTGACTCGGAAAAATACGTCCTACTAACAAGAGGGATCTCCCTGTGAGAAAGTCCCAATTAGACTCTTGAACCGTTTGGAGTAGGGATCCCGTTTCGGTGTGGGTCCGGCTACCACTTAAATGACTATCTCTTCGGTTTCGAGCAACCCGACGCGTTGAAACCGCAAACACAAGCACTCATTCACACACGATACGTAATACACATGATCGATGTATAAAACCAATATATGACACCGTGCGTAAGCAAGGCACAATGCACGTACACACTGTGAAGTGTCGTTAGCAACACATCTATGAGGCATGCACAGTGATAACCGACCGCCAAAACAGCCGCTCTTTGTGGCAAGAACATCCTTAACTTTCCGAAGGATATAACGAAATGCTAATAAAACGCTCATTAACATTCATCATGAAGTAAATCATAAACTCGAGCATCATCAACACAATCGCGTATAGCTATGGTGCATGAATGATACTATTAAATAAATACGTATTCATTAATCGAAGATATTCCGAAACCGTACGCAATACACACAATGTTGTCACTAAACACATCATCCAATCAAAGGGGTTTTAACATTGTATCGTATTTCCATATATCAAGAGCATGCTTCTTCAAGCATAATGCAATAATGCCTTTCTACTCAAAAAGATAAATACACAATGCTCTCGTGGGTATTTATAGATTCAACAGACGCACTTATGGCTCTCTCCGACTACCAACTTCCCCGACGGTTCGGGCCCGTTTGCCAAAATTGCGCACTGCGACCCCGGTCGAAATGCGCACGACGACCCGGTCGCAAATGCGACCGCGACCCGAAGGCACGGCGGGGTGCGACTCCGCGACCCGTCGTTTGAAACTATGGAGGTGGTCGCGCAATTGAGGTTTTCCGGGAGCGTCGACTTCTTTCTTGCCTTTGAGGAAGTCTTTTCCAAGTCCGGTAATCCGCCGTTATAGGAGCGTACAAGAGGGCTTTTCCTCTTTATTCGATGCATACATTTCGTGTTACTCCGCCACCGTCGCAGTCTCCTTCTTCTCGGGAGATCGCATTGAGAGAGAAGCAAGCTTGGTGTAGATTTGCATCGGGAGGACAAGCAACCGGTTCGGTGTCTCTCTTGTGATGCCTCGAATTCTCGTTCGGGCAAAGAAATTTTGTCTTACTTCGGCCGCGTAAAAGATCGAATTTCCTCGTTTACCCGCTCCCATCCTTTAAGCCCATTTAGCCCCTAATGTGGACAATGTGATGAAGAGCGTTCCAGGAGTCGATAACACCGATTAGGTGGTTATACGCGGACACCACTTTGTCCGCATCTTTGGACAAATTTTGTCTTTGGATTGCATACCATCCGAATTTGTACTTTGGCTTCGCGTATGACTCAATCCTTCCGAGGCACATGTTCGGGAGCTTTGGCCGGGACACTGTGGCCGTCCACCTTACTTATTTTGTCCAAGGCCGCCGAGGCTTCCTTTGAGTCGTTCGTGTGAGCTGGGCCGGTTTCTTCCCGTGCCTCGCTAATGGGCCACCGTTTGTTTCCGTGTGAGCATTTCGGTATACTTGCTCCTTATTGTCATCTCCAACACATCACATTCCTTCCCCGACCGCCAAAGGGGACCTCATTCACTTGAGCTGCCTACCCCCGTGAGCCGGGAGCATCTCATTCTCTAGCCTTGATTTTTCCTTTTCGGGCTTCCGTCGCTTTTAGCCGGTTCTCGTAAAGAACACCCCTTCCGCTCATCCTCGTGACATTTTCTTCTCGTGGCCGCGGCAAAGCTATACCGCCGACGCTATCACAATCGGATTTGTCCTTGTCTGGGACTATGTCCTTTCCGTGGAGACCGAGAGATGGCGGGTAGCTCGAAGCGCTAAGGATTTTTCTCTGTCGAATCTTGAAAGAGAATTGGTCAAATGTCAATCCGTTCGAAGTCGAAGACTTCTTCTTCTTGTCGCAAGTCATCAACATTGAGGGTACTTCGCGCCACCCAGGATATCCAGGGAGACAGGTCGATGTCAATCTATTAGTCGTCTTCTTCATCCTCGCGTTCGACCCTTTTCTCTCTCCTTTGCGCCCGCGCTTTCCGTTCGCCTTGTCATGTTCTTTTTTCTTTTTTCCGGCGTTTCCTCGCTCTCGCTCTCGCTTCCTTTTTCCTCTATCCCTTCGGGGCCGCGCGTTCGTTCCGCTCGCGATCGACTCTGTCGAGTTCTTCTTAGTGCCTTTTCCGCCACCGCCTCGGCCTTTTTCCGTTCTTCTTTCTCCTCCTCTTTTTTCTTTTTTCGTTCGTCTCCGGCGTCTTTCTTGCGTTTTCTCTTCATCTTCCTCTTCTTCTTTCTTCTCCCCTTCCATTGGGCTTCGCTCTCGCTTCCTTGCTGATCCGTGGTGTCGTGTCCCGTACCTGCCCTGTTCTTTTATCTTTGGAGGAAGAAGAGCCTCCAAGCTCGGCTTCTTTCTCCTAAATTCTCGATGCTCTTCTCCTTCTCGTCGCAGTCGATTCTCGGCGCGCAGATGCCTCCGTTTTGCGTTATACCACCCTTCTCTCGTCCCTCGTCCCGGCGCTCGACATGTCGATAACTCCATCTAAAAATTGGCCCTTTTACAATGTTCGTGAACTATCCCCGACCGGGTCGTAAGTTCGGCAATCCGCATTTCGAAGTGACAGCTTTTCACTTCTTCCCCTTCACGCGCTACTTTCGGGAGTCTCGACCGTATAAGCACCAATGGTGAGAGGCAGAAAGGTGCTGCTGCTTCTTCTTCCCTTGGTAAGGACGCAGAGAAACCCGTGGTCATCCGGAAACACACCTCTTGTATGAGTACCACCTGCACAAACTTGCAGAGCATGTGGTGCTTTAAACGAGCCAAATACTTCCTGATGATCATGAATTCTGCGAATGGGAACCGCAAAGTCACCTGACCTAGTGTTCTCCATCAAGCCACAAGACACAGGGGGTGTTCGACCAAATAGTTTTCGCAGAGGGCGGGAATGAATATGTGAGATTTGTTCGATGTCCGACTTGTACCGGATTCCCGTAACACCTCGGTCCGCAAGTGCACGCTCGGATCTGTTCGTGGTCCCGCGTATGTGGCCATCCCTCAAAATGACTGCTACGTACGCATCTAACAGATACGGCGTAATTTCGATGGCGCTCTCTATCCGGGGCTAAAGTCGAAGCTGGGACTGTGTGCATGGAGCTCATTACTATACCAGCCCAATTGAACCGAGTGCCATGGATCGTTACGTGTTCTATAATGGTGGCTCATGTTCCGTTGAAGGTGGTGGCGTCCGAACGCCCGTATATCCGCACAAATACGGCGGCTACTAGCTTATAGACCTTCCTCGCATCGGCCACCAAGTACTTCCGGGTCCTTTTTGGATCTTAAATTTGTCTAGTTCTCGCCCACCACCTTTCCGATTGTGTCAACCATTGGCACTTCATTTCGCAAGAACCATCTTTGGGAGAAGTTCACCTCTCAAGCTTGGGAAGCGAGTAGTAGACTCGTGCTTCGAACTTTCCAATGTTGCGAAAGCTTTCCCCGTACTATCTCTGGACAAGGGAAGCTTTTCTGACCGTCTTCCGTATGATCCGCCCAACATCTTCTCGGGGTACCCGAAAGATGGCAGATGCGACCCGCCTAGGTGCAATTTGGACCTTGACTTTCGGGGTATATTTCCTTACCGTCCGGGAGATCTTCGGGGAAATTCCTTTCTAGTACGGCGAACCTACTGTGATACTTCATACCACCTAAGGCTATCCTTTGCGAAGGTGCAAAGGGTGTTCCCCCGTATATTGGTGGCGGAGATGTTTGTATGTCTCCGCGTCGTATTTCTTCCTCCACCACTCGCTCGCTTCTCCTTCTTCGGATACCTTGTGCCATATTGTTAGAGTTGGAGAGGACCCCAGACCGTACACCGTTCGACTCACTCCGCCGTATTTAGAACATAATCACAGTGATAAGAAAGACATGATGGTAATGGTTAAATAGAGTCTCGTATATGCAAAGATTTAATTGATCGTTCTCTCGGGGAGTCTCTCTCGTCGCCGATCCACGAAAGGACTCACTCCGCGACTCGGCACCGCGACCAGGCCCAGGTCGCAGTCGCCGAGTGGGGAGACGGCGACATCGCGACCTCGCGACCGGTCGCCAGTTCGTGTGTCGCACTTGCGCTCACGGGGCGCGCGCGCGACCTTGCGGCTAAACTTTTCTTAACGGGAAAAGTCTCTGCGGTTTGAAAGGGCCTAACCGACCATAAGGCACAAATGCATGAGGAATTAGGCAAGAGACGGTGACCTCGGGGTTTGTGGGAAACAAAGCGACGTGAAATTCTGCAAGAAAACCCCCACATCCTTTCCAAGAAATAAATAAGACCGTGGGGGAGTGCTCAATAATGGCAAGAACAAGCGAAGAGGAAACATAGGGAGGAAAAGGCAACTTACCCTAAGAAAACGCGCCGGGCCGACCGTCGTGAGCAATTTCGCGGTTTTCGCCGAGAGTCTCAAATGCGACCTTAGCGACCCGACCTTATATAAAAAGGTCGCACGTGCGGACACGGAGGTCGCAAGTTAAAGTTTGCGACCTTGCGACCTCGCGACCTTCGTGCCGCTCGGGTCGCGTGTGCTGTCGCCGAGTCGCTAATTTCTTTAAACTCATCCCCGCGACTTTGCGACCTTGCGACCTCAAGGTCGCTAGGTCGCAAGGTCGCAAATTGATCAAATTATGACTCTTGCGACTCGGCGACTCCGTGCGACCTTAGGTCGTAGAGTCGCATGGCCGCATGGGTCGCAAATAATGCATATGCGACTTGCCGACTTGCCTTTAAAACTTAACTTCGCTTTTTCCTTCTTTAGTTTTTAAGGGGGGGCTCCAAAATTTTGAAGTGTGTGTTATGATTTTATGTATTTTTGGAGGGTGTTGTAGGAGCTACAACACTTCTCTTACCCAAATTCAAACCACTCCTCCTTCGTTCTCAAGCCCCCGCAGTGCTCGCCTACGGAACCAAGCCCCAATTCACCATTTTCACCTCGTAAAAGCTCCAAAGCCCGATAAACCCCAATAAACGAGAAAAGCCTTCCTCGTTATGGTTTTTAAAACTAATTGTTTGTTTTGTGTGTGGTTTACTTGCGTAAATGCATGAAATTTCAATGGTCCAAGAACGTCCAACAAATGTTTGGGTGACGATCCAAAGGTTCATTTTTACGAAAGGACCATAGGTAAACAAGCAAAATCCCGATGATTCATAATCTCATGATTAATAAACCCCTCCGTAAATGAAAGAATTCTTCCCCGCACCCAAACACAGTAAAGGTATAATAAGAAGAAAAGCGCTCAAAGGACTATGATAAAGCAAGAGAAAAAAGGCTAGAAGGATAATCACATGTCAAAGAAAAAATCAGAAGACTAACCACAAAGCAAAGATTAAAGATAATGAAGACAGATACAGAGATTAAGGATTAAAAGGTTAAGATAGGAGATTAAAGGGTTAATCAAAAGGATCAATAAAAGAAAAAGAGAAAAAGGCATAAATCAAGGAAAAGACAAGGAAACAATCAGATAAAGGCAAATACAAAGTTTAAAGGCCTAAAACAGAAGCCATGATAATACGTAGGCAGTATCTACCTTAAACATATTTGAAGGATCACCCACATCAATTACTTCTTCAAAGGATATTATAACCTACAACATTTTTCTTTCAATAAAACATCAAATGCTTATTACTAACAACAGAGATATTTTTCATTTACCTGTGAGTTATTGTAAAGTTAATAAAAACCTTAAAGTCAAAAATTTCACAAAGGATTAACTTAGAAGTTAAGTTAGAAGTTATTATTTCAGAGAACACTTCCGCATATTTTTGCCTTGGGCCTTGCATGGTCTCCAAAGGTCAAAAACTCATTTAGTCCGTAATAAAATGACATCTAAACCCTATTGTTTGGTCAATTTAGTGTCCTAAATCACGTACTTAATTTGTCAATCCTAGAATCGTAAGCCGATGAAGTGCGGCGCACTATATGCAAGATAACCTCTTCTTAACTTTTTGTCGTTTTTGGTCTTTCTAAGGTGAAATGGAAATTCTAAAATGAAAAACAAGTTTGGTTATATTTGTTCAAGGAAGTGATATCCCTATAATGATTTACCAATCTTTAAACTTAAAAGCAAATTCGAAATTACAATGACAAGACTCAAAGAAAGTAAAAGTGTACCGCTGAAATGAAAAGGTGTCGCTAATCTAATGAATCAAATGAAACTAGTGAACATGAAAACCAAACTATTCTTTAAGCCGCTAACGAACACAAAAAGAAACTACGCTTATGGAAATTCAAAATTGCAACAAAATAAATCTAAATCGCATTACATCAATTATTTTCTCGACTCCTTCATCATTGTATCAACCTATGACTTGCGGAAGTAATCATAAACAACTTGTGTAATCGATTATTTAATTTGCGTAAAGTAAACTAATACTGCATCCATACACACATGATTCAATCCTCGCCATCGCCTACCGTGGCTGGAGGCAATCGAAGATGTCATACATGATTTAATATATCTAAGTCATATAAAAGAAACTAATACTAAACTATACATTTCATAATGCAAATTCCTCACCATCAGTCCAAATTTCGTGGTTTTCTTGAGGTAACCGAAGACGCTATGAGCAAATTTTTAATATATCTAAATTTGCGTAAAAGAAACTAATACTAAACTACACATTTCATCATGTACCTCACCATCACCAAATTGTGGCTTTCTGGAGTAAGTAAATCAAGACGCTATGAGTGCCTTAATATATCTAAATTTAACTATTGAATAAAAATAAACAAAACTCGAAATGTACAAAGCAAGACCGAATGTTAAACAAAAGCTATAAAAAGCAAACTAGCAAAGAATAATGTTAGTTTCATATCATTAGCTAAAATACTATGAAAATGCCCGTCATTTACCTAAACTCGCACAAGAAAACTGATCAACAAGGATTAACAATCATAAAAACATGAAAGACAGAATGAAATAGAAATTATGGAAATGTATAAACGTAAATGAAACAACTACAAAATATGAACATGTAATGGATTATCATACAATGACTTTTTAAGGAAATGAAATGAGAAATATATACATTAATACACGTAACCTCGGGCCGAGCAGGCCCCACAGCGCTTTGCAACGATCCTCAAACACGACCTGTTGAAAACAAGAGTCTTTTCACATTAAAAAGTAGCTCATTACGTACCGGTAGTATTACGGCTCAAGGCAAACGTAATCACTACAAAGCAAAACATAACACAGTATGCACATCAACTATCAACTAACAACTCAACAACTAACAACTAACTCACGTGCGTATGCAAACGCTCTATATAAAACAATAAACTGCAACTGCCTCTCGAAGTTTATGATAGCATCCACATCGTAGACCACTACGGCCACGGATATAGGAGTATGGCCATGTTGGAAAACGGATCTATGGAAGGTGGATGCTTGAATTCAACCTTAACTTTGCACAGATGTCAATTAACCTCCGCAAGCTTAGAAACGGCCGTATGGATGTTTATATGTCACTTAAATGAGTCCAAACCCGACATGAAACTCCATAGTTGACTCCCCACGTGGATGGCTTTGACCGCGGCTTCCTTTGGACGAATTTACTTGAACTAATAGACACGAACCATGTCCTCGTCATTCTTAGCCCCGCCCATGTGGCTCGTTTTCCTTTCAGACACCCGTATAATAGATTTCCACAAAATAGTCGTTTTTAAAGTTGCGTACTGCGGAAAGTGGAAAGTTTCCGCAACTCGTATGAACAAAATCTAGATCAAATAGAAAACACAAAAACATAATTAAAAGTCATATAGATACCTTTTGCACATGATATTGACAATTTTGGAGGTTTAGGTGGAGTGAAAAAGGTATGGAAAGAGGCAACGGACTCAACATACCCGCATCAGGAAGGTGTTGCATGTCCTCATGCAACCAAAATTTTTGATACTCTTTGTTCAATTCATGCTCTTGATACTTCACCGCACATCTAACCCCCTCTTCTCTTCTTTGGTACCGCCATCATTCTCGGGTTTCTATTGCTAATCGAATTTGATATTCACAAGTGCTCGCTTCAATTTTTGGCATTTCCTTTTTTAACATCTTATTCTTCTTTTGCCAAATACTCAAATGTAACATAGTATTGCTGCGGATGATCTTGTCCGCCTTTGCCTTGCTCTTGAGTGTTTCATTTTCATTTTCTTGATATGTCGATTCAAAAGTCTACCAAAAAATTTCTCGTTTTAATGATCGAACTAAATCATCCTCGCAATGTATGAGGCTTAATAGAAGAGGTACTTGGCCTCGTGGGTCAGCTTTTCTCCAAGGATTTCCTATATAGTCATATACCTCCTCGTTGGGGTTCATCGTGTCTTTTCATTGGGCCGTCCCCAAAGTGTTGCAAGGGAGAATTATGTTCAAAATCGTCGAGGAGAACTTACATCAATATTTCGCTGAGAATAAGATGGAGTATGCTCATCGTCTCGATTGGGAGGGGAAAGGAGCTGTGGTTCACTAACCGATCGAAATGGACTATGGTTAGTTGGAGATCGTTCGTATGTCTCCTCACCCAAATCAATGAAATGAGTGGACCTTTAATTTGTGTTTTTCTCAATTTTCCCTTAAGCCCGCTCGCTTCTCCCCTCACGTCGTGGCACACTACCCTTTTTGTTCGTGTTTTCCGTCTCCTCGCCTTCGGATAGAGATGATCGTTTTTGAAGAAAAACTAATCTTTCGATAGAATTTGGTGATCTTCTTTCTTCGAAGAAGGAGTTTTATGGGATTGTGCCCTCAATAATTTCTTTTCCTTTTGGCATTATTGGCTTAGTTTTGATTTCCTTCTTCTTCCTTTTTACCAATCTCTTCCCTATCAGTTTTCTTCATAGTAGTAGTAGAAGCATTTTGGATTTCATCTACTGTTCTTTTCCTTCACTTCTTTTTGTCGTGCTAGCTGCGGGAATTTCCGTGTAGGAGCAACTTGGGTTTCCAACATTCATTTTCTTCTTCTACCTCTCTAATTGGACTACCTTCAGAATTTCTAGGTTCTTCAAAGAAGTTTCTAACTAGGAATTGTTCCCATGTATCTTGTCTTTCTTTTAGCTCTTTCAACTGTGAATTTTTATAATCCCATGGTGATATAAATGAGGCTCTACATCTCCTAGGTGTTTTTGCACAAATTACTACCCATTTTCTTCAAGCTATTGAATAGGAAATAAGGAAGATTGAGAGTTTGGTTTTCAAGAAAATTCATCAATAGCCTAGTATGATACATGTACATAGAGCCAAAACGGCCTTTCACATGTAATAAATTCTCCGAACAATGAGTAATAAAGTGGCCCATTCATCTTTTATTGCATGCACAGGATTCCTCTTTGAAAATGTTGATATCCATACCTTGATTCCGTAGGATTGTTCTCCATGCCCCATCGATACTTTTATTTTTAAACCAACGTTCTCCTTCCCGAAGAAGCTCCTTTCGTGGCTGTTGCTATTGATGCTTCATTGACCAAAACTTGGAGGTCTCCTCACGTTCCGAGCCATCAAAAATGATCTTGCAACGCTTTTGTAACTTCTCCGTGGTAACCCCCGACCGAATAAACACAAACCTATTTAGCTTTTCTCAACATCTTCTTTTCGTTTTCAGGATATCCCTCTATAAACTTCGGTCCTTCCGGCTCGCTCTTTTAATAATTTTCCCATTTTACTTCTCTCGTGCTTCGCTGTGCTTGCTCTCCGTGAGGGTTGGGCGGGAATGGAACGATGGAATACACAGGATCGAGCACAATATCGTGGGGATGTTACTTCTCACAAATGGAAAATGAGCATCATAAAATGTACGGGAGTAAGACCGTGGGTAGATATACGGAGTGAGAGTGAGCAAAAGGAACGGAATGGGAGTGAAACAGGAGTGAGAATGAGTAGAGTGGGGTTTTGTAAACACGACAGACACGACAAAGAGGTTAACAAAGTATAATGCATTCGGCCGCGTTTTGAATTTTGGTGGTCAGAATAAATATAAACATGTTTCAATCAATGATTATGAAGTTATGCGGCTCGTAAGAGTCCTTTGTCAACTCAAATACGTATCATTATCTACGGTGGGATATTTGAACATGAGTGAGAGTCGGAATTTCAATGATGAAACCGTTTGTGAATAAATGCAAGAGGATAAATATAGAGATCGTGGAAGGTTACGGACTCCATAATATAATCATCACAATACATGGGTAGAGCTCATAGTTTAAAATTACATAAAAATGTGTTTTTCGATACTATTTGAAATAAACTTTATTCATACCTTTGGAATCCTTGCTTTTGCCTTTGGTCTTCTGGGAATCGATTGATCTTCATTAGTGTCTTGAATGTTCCATTGATCCTCTCTCTCCGCATTTTATTTCATAATTTATGAAATAACAACTAACCGTACATTCTTTTTAAAAACAGCAGTAGTAGTAGCCGGCGGGAATCGCTCCCCGTCGCGGGAAACCGGAGTCGACCGCGGAAATGTATGTCACCATGAAACCGACACAAACCTATTACTTGGCCGAAATAGAAATGAACAAATGACAAATGAGCAAGTGGGAAATGGTCATAAAAATATTTTTATTGATGGAATGGATGAAATGAAGTGGAATGAAGTGAAATGAAATGAAATGAAATGAAATGAAGTGGAAATGAAATGGAGTGGGTGGTGAGATGAAATGAAATGAAAGACATATTTTTTTGGAAAATATAGAGTGTCGTGTGTCCCCGATTTTCACCCCATATTTTCTCAGATAAGACTCGCCAATCACGATTGGTTTTCAAAGCTATACCATTTTTTTTTTCTTCTTCTTCTTCTTCTTCTTCTTCTTCTTCTTCTTTTTTCTTTTTTTTTTTTTTTTAACTCAAAACAAAAGCTAGGGCCGGTGGAGAAGAAGAATTCTTCAGACTGTACCGATTGCGTAACTTTCTTGAAACAACTGACAAAATCCTCTTTAGAGAGTGGCTTATGATAAAAATTTCAATCTATGGCCATTCACTATAAGAGGAGTTTGAAACTCATCAATGGTCTTCGATTCTTACAAACCTATCATAAAGATCTTTGTCAACTTACATGGCCCAAGCCAATGAGTCCGAAATTCCCTTGAAAATCTTTAAACTTGGAGTCAAATAACAATGCCCAATCTCCTTGAAACTTCTTCTCGGATATATTTGTCATGCCACTTAGTTCTTTGATATCGAACTCAGACTCCCGCCTAGAATCGTCATTCGATCTCATCTAGCTCATTCAACTCGCTCCATTCTATGCTTTTGAGCTTCCGACAACCATTCCCAACCGAACCCATTATCTTGAAGGTCTTGGACTTGAACTCAATGGGGAACAAGACTTCTTTTCCCATAAACAAGTTCAGGGAGAATGTCCCGTTGTATTCCTCCATGTAGTTCGTAGGCCCACAAGGCTTCTCAAAGCCTTCTCGCCCAATCTCTTCTAAGTGCAGTATGAAACGCTTTGGTGATGATACTTTCAAGAACTTTGTTTGTGGACTCTACTTGACCATTTTCTCGTGGATGGTAAGGAGTAGATTTTCTTCGTGCTTGATTTTTGTATTCTTCCATCAACTTTCCACCAAATTTGATGTGAATTGGCTCCCCGATCTCATACTTTCGAACACCAAAGTAGTAAAAATATCCTCATAAAGAAAATGAACAACCGAATTTTCGTAAGCAGATACCAATGCTTTAGCTTCTACCTATTTAGTAACATACTGCAAACCAATATATACTTTGCTTGATGGTGGATTAATCGGTCCAATGAAATCTAAAGCCCACTTTTCAAAGGGTTCAATGAGTACCGTGTTTGCAATGGCATTTCATTTGAAAGGGTAGGTTTCCTTACTCTTTGGCAAATACACCTTTTGACATATTGTTTTGCATCTTTTAAGAGAGAAGGCCAATAATATCCCAAGGAAAGGATTTTATAGGCCGTCCTTTTGTCCGCAAAGTGTCCGCCGCATGTGGTTCATCATGACATGCCTTAAGAATATCAGCATTTCATCTTCCCCGATTACATCTTCCCGATCACAAGATCTCGCCCCGTTTTTAAACAATTCGTTAGAAATCCATGAATATCTTGAACTCTCCCCGAATAATTTTTCGTTTTTCTTGAAATAAATGTGAAGGTAGTTTCGTAACCAAATAGTTAGCAATATCCGCATACCAAGGGTCTTAATAGTTACCGCAAAACAAATATTCATCGTAAAACTTATCTTTGCTGTGAGAATCTTCTTTAGTATTCCGAATCCTAGACAAGAAATCATCTATCGTATTCTCGTTTCTTCTCGGTCTATCCAACACAAAGAATATTGAATTCTTGCAAAAGTAAAAGCCATCTTGTCACTTCCGCCATTATAACAAGTTTGTTCATTAAATATCTAATCGTTGTATCGGTCGTATGAATAAGTTTCATAGCCTGCTATGTAATGTCTAAACTTATTAATTGCATGAACAATGCCTAAGAACTCTTTTCACTACGTATAATCCAACTCGTGGGGAGTCAAATTTACCGGTGTAATAAATGGCATAAGGAATTAAATTCCGACCAACACAGCCCAAGAGTCAGATTCAAGACCAGAGAAATATGGAAAGGAAGTTTCAATGGTCCTCTCAAGATAGGTGCTTCGGGGGATATTCTTGTTTTCAAAGTTTCAAAAGATTGGACAATCGTGATCCCATTTAAATTCAGCCTTTTTGTGGCACTCAAGAGTGGAGATGTTATTTGTGTGAAGTTTTCTATAAATTTTCTATAGTAACCAAGAAATCCTAGAAAACTTCTAACATCTCTTTTCGACAATTTGGAATAGGCAACTTGGAGATGACTTCAACTTTTTGATCTATCAACCTTAATTCCATCTCCCGAAATATGATGTCCCAAAACAATCCCTTCAGTAAACATCATAAAGCATTTTTCATGGCTTAATGAAAGGTTTGTTTCTTTACATCTTATGAGAACTTTTTCCCAAATTTTCTAATGCCTCTTCAAATGAATTACCATAAACCGTAAAAATCATCCATATAAACCTCTACACAATCATGGATTAGATCAGAAAAATTCCTAGTACCGCTTCTTGGAATGTTGCTGGTGCATTACATAACCCAAAAGCAAGCACTGCAGGGCAAAAGTTCCCCATGGACAAGTAAATGTGGTCTTATCTTGATCTTCGTGTGGTACCGAATTTGATTATAGCCACTAAACCATCCAAAAATAAAAGTACTTTTTACCTCGCTAATGTATCTAATACCTCGATCAATAAAAGGCAAAGGAAAGTGATCCTTCAAAGTTGCTTTGTTCAATTCCCCGTAATCAATGCATACTTCCATTTACCATTCTTTTTAGGTACTATAACCAAAGGAGAAACCCATCGGCTATCCGAAATTGGATAAAATGAAGTTTACATTGAGAAGTTTTTGGAGCTCTTCTTTCACTATCTCCCTAAGATTTCTGATTCATCCTTCGAGGTTGTCCGGGATTGGTCTACCTGCTTTCTCAATATAGATATGATGGATGCAAGTCTTAGGACTGGCCACTTTCCATGTCAAGATACTCCCATGCAAATGCAAGAGAATGTTTTTGCAAGATCGTTAGTTCTTCTTGTTGTGACTTCTCCCGCATGTTTGTTGATATTCAATGTCTTTTCTCTCTGGAAAAATCTCAAAAGTTGCACTACCAAAATCTTCCATAGAGTAGAGACATTTGTCTTGATGATAAATAGCCCTTCTATGTCGTATTCCAATCGAAATTGTGTGGGGTCATATTCTCGAATTTATCTCAAAATTTTCTAATGTGTCGTAATTTTACTATCCTCACTAATTTCAGAATGGTAAAGACAAAGTTGTATAGTGTTCTCATCATCGACTCCATTCAATACTCTCCTATTTCTGTAATTGTTCTTTTATGAGGATACAAATTGAATTTCTTCGTCGAATTACCATTAGAAATGTACATGTCTCCGTATCTACAACTAATAAAAGCATCACTGGCTAGCCAAGGTCTTCCTAAGATAATTGGATGTCCTCCTAGATTACTTTTGGGAGTCAAAATCATAAAGTCTACCGGATATTCCCAAGAATCTAAGGAGACCGAAATATCTTCTAATACACCATCCGTTTAATAATCGATCGATTCAGTAAGTCGTAATAAAGCAGGTGTAAAAATAAGGTTAGGAAGTTTTAACCGTTCCATAGTCCGTCTACTCATAATGTTGATAGCAGCTCTAAGTCAATCAATGTGTTTGGAATTTCTATCCCATTTATATGTGTCTTGACAATTGGACTTCCCGGATCTACATACTTCTCCGCATGGTAATTTTCCCATCATAATGTCTCCATGAATCTTTCCCTTGGGCCTGTGGATTCTTCTCGTGTCCTTTAGCTTCCTTCTCGGTTCTTCTTTGAAACTCAACTCCTTATGGTTTTTGCTAGAATAGGAATTTCTCAATGGCTCGTAGCAATGGAATTTCGATACAAACATTCTTCAATACATCTAGAAATTCATAGTTAGGCAACAAGATTTGTTTTTCCACCCCCTTATCAATTTGTAGTCTTTCCGGAAAAGGAGGTGTAGATGAAGATACGTGTTGCTCAACTATAGGAGTTGTGGATGTTAGCTTTCTTTTGAATTTTTTGAATTTTGAAGAGATTCTTCCTCGAACCTTATCGATTTGAAGAGAGTCCTCCTCGAGGTATCTTGCCTTTGAATGTCTATAGAAGGTTTTTTCTCTAAAACTCTACCGTATCCGAGTTGTACATCGTTGAGAGGAACAATCATATAGGTAGGAAATTGTTGTCCTTCTACCATATAAGTAGTTTGGAGGATTCTTATTGTTAGGATTTGGCAATGGCTGAGCCGGAAGGATTTGTCTTCTCGTTGGTATGGGAGCATGAGTTGAGGATTTGTATTTTGTTGAGAAGGATGTTGCTTCGTGGAAATGGCAAATGAAAGTTGTGGATTTTGGCTTGGAAATTGTGGAGCTTGTTGATTTTGAAAAGATGGAGGATATCGATAAAATTGAGCAAATCTCCCATAAGGATTTTGCATCCCTTGTACCCATGGCTGAATATGAATTTTGATGTTGGGGCCAAGGTTGTTGCCAAGGATTCCAATTTGGTGGGGTTTGAAGATTCATAGGGTTATTAAACCCTTGAGATTGTTGTCCCTGCCAAGGTCTCCTTGCGACAAAACAGAGAGATTCTACTGAATTTGGATCTTCTTGAAAAACAGCTTTGAGTCCAGGGATTGAAGGACAGTCCTTGATCTCATGATTTTCTGAGCAAATCATACATGTTTCTACAACTTTTGCATCCAAGGGACATTCCCTTAAAGCATGTTTCTTTCTACATTTCGGACAAAAGATGGCTAAAGCATCTGTTTCTGCTTTCTGCTTGTTTTGGGTTTTAAGGGTGTCTAGTTGTTCACTAAGACCCCCTAAGATATCAGTTTTAAACTCATCAAGCATATTACCAATCTCTGCCCTACTTACTGATCCAGTTGCGGATTTGTTAGCCCTAATAAGAGAAGAATCCCTAGGCCCTTTTCCAGTTTTAGATCTTCCCCTTGAGAATTGGATACATAGTTCTGTTATATCATGAAATGGAAGTTGAGAAATGTCTCCTTTACCCATCATGTTTAAAATGTCTATCCATTCATCTCTAATGGCTTTTAATAGGAGGGCTTTCAAGGTTTCATTATCTAAATTGCTCATCTTTGCTCTTTTCAAGTTGTATTTAAATCTTTCAATTAGGTCTTCCAAATTTTCATCTTCTTTTTGCATCATTTTGAATACCTCATCCTTGTGATTGGTGGGCATACAATAGTCTAAGTATCTATCCAAAAATGTTTGTTTCATATCATTCCAAGTCCTGATAGATTGAGTGGCTAATCCCATGAACCATTTCAAAGCAGATCCCTTCAATGTTGAAGGAAACGGTTTGAGTTTTTGAGAATCTTCCATATAGTCATAAGTTCGGCACACTACTTCAAACTCAAACAGAAATGTTTCAGGATCCTCACTTCGCAATCCATAAAAGTTAGGGAGAACAGATGGTGAGATATTTTTCATTGTTGCATGAGTTTTCTCATCAACTATAGGGAATCCAAGCAAATTGTCCCTATTTCTACCGTTATTTCCTTCACCATTGTTATCTTCATTATCTCCTCCTCTTCTACCTCCACCTCTATTTATTACTTCCTCTACCATGATAGTTTATTTAGAGTCCTTATAGTCCTCTAGTTCTTCTACCAAGGAAGGATGAGAGAAAGTCTCTTTGTTTTCTAAGTGGGTTTTAGTAGGTGGTATAGGAGAATCCTCTAATTCAGCTGTTCCTTGACTTCCAAAAATCTTAAGGCTAGGAGTAGATGGTGGTGAATCTGGTCTATGCCTTGAAGAAGATGGAGTTGTGAAAATCGAACTCTTGGCTTTAGCTATAAACCTTCCCCTAGAATCTCTTGCTCTATGCATGTCATTTTTTATTCTTTTTTTAAAAAGTTGGGCTAATAATTCTCTTTCTGATCTTCCAGATCACACTAGGTGCAAGAAGAGAGCATACTTAAGAAATTACTAAACCAATAACTCTCTTTTCTGATCCTCCAGATCACACTAGGTGCAAGAGGAGAGCATACTTCAAGAAGTTATCAAGTTTTCCCTTCTTTTATGATTTTATGTTTTTTTTAAGAAATTGGCTACCTAGTTACACTTCCCCGGCAACGGCGCCAAAATGTTTGGTCAATTTAGTGTGTCCTAAATTGCTGCATTTAATTTGTCAATCCGGGAATCGTAAGCCGATGAAGTGCGGCGCACTATATGTGCAAGATAACCTCTTTCTTAACTTTTTGTCGTTTTTGGTCTTTCTAAGGTGAAATGGAAATTCTAAAATGAAAAAAACAAGTTTGGTTATATTTGTTCAAGGAAGTGATATCCCCTATAATGATTTACCAATCTTGAAACTTTAAAAGCGAATTGAAATTACAATGACAAGACTTGAAAGAAAGTAAAAGTGTACTGCTGAAATGAAAAGGTGCTGCTAATCTAATGAATCAAAACAGGAAACTAGTGAACATGAAAACTATACTATTCTTGCTGCCAACTGAACACAAAAGAAACTACGCTTATGGAAATTCAAAATTGCAATGAAATAAATCTAAATCAGATTACATCAATTCATTTTCTGACCCTTCATCATTAGACAAGCTATGACTTGCGGAAGTAATCATAAACAACTTGTGTAACTGATATTTAATTCGCAGAAAGTAAACTAATACTAAACCATACACACATGATTCAATCCCTCGCCATCAGTCCAGCTGTGGCTTTCGGAGGCAACTGAAGATGTCATACATGATTTAATATATATAAATTTGCAGAAAAGAAACTAATACTAAACTACACATTTCATAATGCAGTCCCTCACCATCAGTCCAGCTGTGGCTTTCGGAGGCAACTGAAGACGCTATGAGCAGCTTAATATATCTAAATTTAACTACTGAATCAGATAAGCAAAACTGAAGTGTACAAAGCAAGACTGAAGTTAAACAAAAGCTATGAAAAGCAAACTAGCAGCAGAATAATGTTAGTTTCATATCATTAGCCAAAATACTATGAAAAATGCCCGGGCTGTCTACCTAAAACCTGCACAAGAAAACTGATCAGTGATTGACAATCATAAAAACATGAAAGACAAGAATGCAATGGAAATTATAGAAATGTATAAACAGAAATGAAACAACTACAAAATATGAACATGTAATGGATTATGATACAATGACTTTTTAAAGAAATGAAATGAGAAATATATACATTAATACACAAAACCTCGGCTGAGCAGGGGCCCTCTACACAGCTTTGGTAACGATCCTCAAACACGAATTAAGTTGAAAACAGAGTCTTTTCACATTAAAAAGCAGTTCATTACAGACTGGTAGTATTACGGCTCAAGGCAGCGTAATCACTACAAAGCAAACATAACAGAGTACGCACATCAACTATCAATTAACAACTCAACAACTAACTCTACGTGCGTATGCAAACGCTCTATATAAAACAATAAACTGTAACTGTCTCCTGAAGTTTATGATAGCAGCCAGCACGTAGACCACTACGGCCACGGATATAGGAGTATGGCCATGTTGGAAAACGGATCTATGGAAGGTGGATGCTTGAATTTAACTCCAGAACTTTGCACAGATGTCAATTAACCTCCGCAAGCTTAGAAACGGCCGTATGGATGTTTATATGCCACGAAACAGAGTCCAGCCGACATAGAACTCCATAGTTGACTTCCACATGGATGGCTTTGACCGCGGCTTTCTTTGACGAATTTACTTGAACCAATAGGACACGAACCATGTCCTCGTCATTCCTAGCCTGCCCATGTGGCTCGTTTCCTTTGTAGACACCTGTAGCATATAGTTCCACAAAAAAGGCTGGAAAGTTGCGCGGTGGGGAAAGTGGCAAGTTTCGCCATTTGTATGAACAAAATCTAGATCCAAATAGAAAACACAAAAACATAATTAAAAACCATGTTAGATACCCTTTTGCACATGATATTGACAATTTTTGGAGGTTTAGGTGAGTGAAAAGGTATGGAAAAGTGTATGGAAAGAGGCAAATTCGGGACTCAACAT
>JAXQQM020079000.1:0-159245 GCA_034641835.2 Pinus albicaulis | reverse complement strand
GTTAAGCAAAGCCCATGGATCCCCATTAATTTATACATTACTGCTGTCTTTAAGAATCTTAAAAAATCTATGACTTAGATTCAATAAACCTCTCAGCCATAATAGCCAAAATCATCCAAAAAGAGTGCAACCATGTGTAAGAGATGAAACACCGACAACGTTATTTTATTTCCTGTTTTAACATCATGGGTTGTACATTTGTAAATTTTTGAAGATTTTCTATGCTTGATGAAACTTTACTTTTATTACAACAATCACACAAACAGTTAAGTAAAATGCTGATAGAACATACCAGTGGATCTATAGAAGACAAACTAGAAACGGAGGAATGTGTTGGTGCATTACAGTGGTTAGCAGGATGCTTCAAACAACAAAGTCTTCTTGGTCAACCAACCCAGAATGTGTCACAACAATCCTCAAATCAGTCACCCAGTCAACTCAAAGTCAACCCCAGAAAAGTCAACCTGACATCATAAAAGTCAGCATCCAAGTAGCCATATCAAAGTCAACACGGCTCAACTTAAGTCAACCTTTGACCTCGATTTTTGTGCCAAAGTGTATGGCCTTCCAAGATCGAACTCTCCACCAAAAATCAGCCAATTCGGACCATGCATTGACCAAAGTCAACGCTGGTCAAACTTGCCTAGAAACCCTAACTGCAGAAATTTCGTCATTTTTTCAGCGTCAGCAACTTCGTCCTTTTTCCCACGTGAGAATTGCTTCTCAGATGCTCGTATCCAATCAGAGGAGGAGATGTGTGTGGATGAGATTGAGTGAAATGCTCTCCAACGTTGACTGTATATATATCCATCATTGAGGTGTGTGACACATCTGCTGGGGGTGTAAAACCTTAAGGCCGACCTGCACATATTTGAAATTATTAAAAATAAATTCAAAATAAATGTTCTGCTCATCAGATTAAGATCAATTTTATATCGATCTTACACCTCTCCAAAAGAGGAACCCAATAAAAATATTGGTATCTTCATTTGAGCATCACAACATGGAGTTTGGACCTAGTTGTCCAATTTTAACACTCCCTCTCAACTAGGGAGAACTCCATCCACCTGTGCAAACAAACATCATGTGTCATCCCGCCGTAACTTGCTTTGTTGGCCTCTTTATTTCAGAACAGAAGTGAGTCAGTCACAAAGACATCATCCCCCGGCTGACAGATTCAGCCTAGAGGTCCGAAACCTCTATCAGACTCACAAAGAGTCTCATACCAACTCGAAGTTGGTTTACCTGACCCGAAGTCAGTTGGAGGTCCGAAACCTCACTATACTTGATCCCAGATCAAGTGGTTGGACCGTGCCATCCTAGATAGAGAGTACGACAATATCTGATGCGTCCATCAGTAATTGCTACTAGTCTCTAGCTTTTCCCACCTCATTGGCCAAATGAGAGGTACTTCCCATGAGCCCTGAACTCAATGGGTAGGATGCATACGGGGCACAGATAATGAGAGGTGAACCAACTCAAACATCATAATGGTGGGGCAGAAGCACTACAAGGTTCGGCAAGCCTAGCCCCGTGAGTGCTTATAGCTCCGAGAAGCTATCCCCAAAGCCCCCCAGAGCTCCCAGAGCTCATCGTCCAACAAGACCCACATCATAGGGTCGTTCCACGATACCAAGACTCTCACGGAAGGTTAGGAACTTGACCTTCCCCAGGGGCTTTGTGAGAATATCTGCGACCTGCTCATCGGTTCCTATATGATCGAGCCTTACGGCACCTCGCTGTACCATATCCCAAATAAAGTGGTACCTGATATCAATATGCTTGGATCGATCGTGGAATACTGGATTCTCGGACAAGCGAATCCCACTCTAGTTATCACAGAGTATCACGGTGGTATCTAGCACATGTCCGAACAACTCACTAGAGAGCTTTCGCAACCAAACTGCTTCACAACAGGCCATACTTACTGCAATGTATTCGGCTTCTGCGATGCTCAAAGCCACCGACATCTGCTTCCTGCTCATGCACGAGATCAAAGTAGAACCAAAATTGAAGCAGCATCACGACGTGCTCTTACGATCCACCACACTGTCAGCCCAATCGGCATCAGTATAACCAAGGAGTGTCATGCTCCCGGCAGTGTATCTCAGCCCATGGTTTATCGTGCCCCGAAGGCATCTCAAAAGATTCCTGGCACCAACCTAGTGAAAGTGATCAGGCTCAACCATCTGTTGACTCAAAGTGTTCACTGCAAAACATATATTTGGACGGGTGTTCACTAAGAACATCAGGGCCCCTACGAGTTGATGATACTCGGTAGGATTTGACAATACTGGGCCAGCAGCGCTGCCACTCAACTTCTTGAAGTTGAGTTCCATTGGTGTTGACACGAACTTGCAGTCCACCATACCAAATCTTTCCAGAAGCTTCACAATATATTTTCCTTGAGAAAGGAAAATATCGCCAGGTCTCTGCCAAACCTCCAGGCCTAGGAAGTAGTGCAGCAGTCCTAGGTCCTTCAGTTCGAACTCAGCAGCGAGCTCCCTCTTGCACTAATGAATGAGAGGGTCAACACCTATCAGGAAGAGGTCATCCACATACAGCTCCAAGATGAGAGGTTTTCCCTTGACAACCTTGAAGTAAAGGTTTGGATCAGCATTACTTCAAGTGAAGTCCAACTTCATCAAGTAGCTATCTATCCTCTCGTACCAAGCTCTAGGTGCTTGCTTCAGCCCATAGAGGGCCTTCTTCAACCTGCAGACATCGGTGTCCCGATCCTGGACTTCGAACCCCGGAGGTTGCTCCACATATACCTCTTCCTTTATTGCACCACGCAGAAATGCAGTCTTCACATCCATCTGATGAAGACTCCATCCTTGCGTAACAGCAAGGGCTATAATAGATCGAATGGTGGTATATCGGGCCACAGGTGCAAATATGTCATCATAATCTATGCCTTCCTTTTGAGAGAAGCCACGGGCAATGAATCTTGCCTTGAACTTTTTAGCACTTCCATCAGATCCATGCTTGATCTTGTAGAGCCATTTCGAGGTGACAACTGCTTTGTCTTTTGGTCATGGAACCACATCCCGAACATCATTCTTCATAATGGACTCATACTCTTCGTGCATAGCATCCTTCCAGACTTGATGCTTTATGGGTTCCTCAAAGGATCCATGCTCGGATTGTACAATAGTACTCATGGCTGCTAGATACCCTTGGTATCTATTTGGCTTCTTGCTTTTACGGAATGTCCCCCTTGGGGCAGCATGTCCCTTAGCATCCTCGAGAGTGTCCCTGAGCCATGATGGTCTCTTTCCTAGTGAAGGAGGTGGACCAATCCGGTCCATCGGTCCTTCAACATCAGGCATTGTTTCATCCTTCTGTTCCTCTTGATTTCCAGGCCTTGCTTCATTATCTTCCTCAGATCTTGGAAGATTGACTACTTTCCTCAAGGAAGTATCCTCGTCAAAGGTGACATCGTGGCATATCTCCACTTCCTTTTGACCAAGCACATAGACTCTATAGGCCTTCGAAGTTTCACTATTGCCCACAAACATTCCTTTCTTTCCAGAAGCATCCAACTTGCTCCTCTTTTCTTTTGGCACATGAAAGTAGACGGTACATCCAAAAACTCTAAAATGTGAGACATCAGGTTTCTTACCAGAGAAAACCTCTTCGGGAGTTTTGGATTCTAGAGCGGAATGCTGGCATTGGTTTTGTATGTACACAGTAGTGTTCGCAGCTTCTCCCCATAGAAACTTCAGCAGACCTTGGTCACATAGCATGGCACGGGCAACTTCCACAATGGTTCGGTTCTTTCGTTCAGCGACACCATTTTGCTCGGGAGTATAGACGGTTGTGGTCTCCCTCTTAATGCCAGCTTATTTGCAAAAGTCCTTGAACTCATTTGACTCATATTCAGTGCCATTATCAGTTCTCAAAATCTTGATCTTTTTCCCTGTCATATTTTCCACCAAGGCTTTGAATGTATGGAACCACATGAAAGCCTCATCCTTCTTCTTTAAGAAGTATATCCAGGTTTTGCGAGAGAAGTCATCTATGAACGTCATATAATATGAACATCCTCCCAAGGATGTCACAGGCAGCATACCAGATAGATCAGAATGGATCAATTCCAAGATATCAGATGTCTTTGTGACACTAGAGGGGAAAAGTCCCCTTGTATGCTTTCCTTTGGCACAACCCTTACATACACCTTCATGATTATTTGAAAACTCGGGCATCCCTGTCACCACCTTCCTTGCTTCGGGAAGGGCTTTGTAGTGAAGGTGTCCAAACCTTCGGTGCCATAGTTCAGTCTGTCGAATAGTATCACATGTCATTGCTCCCAGTGGACTTCCTCCAACCTGGTAGAGTGTATCAACTCTAAACCCAATCGAGATAGCTTCCTTAAAGATCTTCTTCCACATGAGCACCTTTCCATCAATGAATGCCACATTGAAACCTTTGTCTTCCATGGCCAATATAGACACAAGGTTCTTCTTCAAATCTGGTATGTAGAGTACATCCTGCAAGTGAAGGACTTGTCCTTGAGACAAGTGGATGGTCACAGTCCATATCCCTTTCACGGGATATGTGGCATTATCTCCAAGGATAATTTCTAGATTAGTATCCTTCTCAATCATATCAGAAATTGCTTCCTTGAACCCAGTGATATGCCTTGAGGCACCACTATCTATTAACCAGACATCCATAGTGTCGGGTGGGGATGTATCAGAGAGGGCAGATACAAGAATGTATTCATTTCTTTTATCAAAAACATGTGATTCCTCATACCTGGAGTTTCTTGACCTTTTGAAAGGTTGATCATTTCCACCGGAGTAAGCCTTCCTTTTTCCCTTGAACCTGTTTTTCCTTTGATTTCCATTCCTTTGGTTGTTGTTTTTGTCATCACTATCAGGAGAATCATTCTTGAAAGGGCATTCTCTAGCATAGTGACCAAGCCTATGACAAGTGAAACATTATCCCCTCTTTCCTTGGGCCCCTTCTTTTCCATTATTCTTTGGATCACCAGAGTTCTTTTTAGAATGAGCAACATATGCAGCATTCCCTCCGTTTCCATACTCCTTCATTCTTGATTCTTCTTGAACGCATCTTGACAGTACTTTGCCAGGTATCAGATTATTATTTAGAATGGCCGTGTTGAACACATGCCATTCAAATGAGAGCCCTCCAAGTGTGGTGAGTACCATCTCTCGATCAACTATTGTCTCCCCAATAGCTAGTAGATTGTTCCTGATTTTAGTCAGCTTCATAAAGTATGATTAGACAGACTCATCCCTGCCTTTCTTCAGATTCTTCAATTGATTCTTGAAGAATAGTACTTGATTCACATTGTTGGCCTTGAACATGAGGATCAATTTATCATACATCTCTTTGGATGTGCCCAACTCAGAGATGTAGGCCACCAGGATTTTATGAATGGATTCCCTGATCATCAGCTTTGCTTTGATCTCCCCCTTCTTGTACTTTGTTTTGGCAGCAGCAGTAGCAGTGGATGGAGGTTCTTGGATTTTACCCTGCACATAGTCCATGACATATTGGTCTTCCAATTTGAGATCCAATATCATTTTCCAAGCATGGAAGTCATCCTTCCTAGTCAATTTGTCTTCCTCCTTGAAGCTATAGCTTGTGGAACCCATTATCCTCTCCGGTGATTGCTACAAATAGGGCTTGTCTTCACCTCAGCTCTGATACCATGTAAATTTAAGTAGATGTTCTATGCTTGATGCAACTTTACCTTTTATTACAGCAATCACATAAACAGTCAAGTAAAATGCTGATAGAACATACCAGTGGATCTATAGAAGACAAACCAAAAACAAAATAATGTGATGGTGCGTTATGACGGTCAGCAGGATGCTTCAACCAGCAAAGTCTTCTTGGTTGGCCAACCCAGCTTGTGTCACAACAGCCCTCAAATCGGTCACCTAGTCAACTCAAAGTCAACCCCAAAAAGTCAACGCTATACAGGAAAAGTCAACGCAGGGCAGCAGCAATAAAGTTAATGCAGCTTGGTCTTCGGTCAACCTTTTGACCTTGGGTTTTGTGCCAATGTGTACGAACTTCCAAAATCGAACTCTCCACCAAATTTCAGCCCTTTTGGACCATGCATTGACCAAAGTCAACGTTGGTCAAACTAGCATGGAAACCCTAACTACAGAAATTCTCGGCCCTTTCCGGGGCTTTTAGGCACTTCTGCCCTTTTTTCCCATGTGAGTGCTTCTTCGATGCTCGTATCCAATGAAAGGAGGATATGTGTGTGGATGAGAGTGAGTGAAGGCTTTGCAACATCGACCATATACATCATCAGGTGACATCTCGTCATGTAAAACCTAAGGCCAACTCTCCACACATATTTGAAATTATTAAAAATAAATTAAAAATAAATGTTCCGCTCATCAGATTAAGATCAATTTTATATCGATCTTACACCTCTCTGAAAGAGGAATCCAATACAAATATTGGTATCTTCATCTGAGCATCACAACATGGATTTTGGACCTTAGTTGCCCAAAATTAAAAACATTAGAGCTACTATGTGCATAAAGATTTAGATCTATATCAGATCCATGCACTCTACAAGCTCTTCTAAAGAACCCCCTTGGAGTTTTCAGCAAAACACCAAGTACAAATTTTAGATATGAGTTTTAAGACTACAGCTCCACTAAAAATTACAGATATGAAAAGTGTGGTTGATATAATATATGCAATAGAATAGCCTCCTCCAATAGATCTCCAAAGTGAAGGGCAGATTCCCAACACTTAGAAAACCAGTTCTCGAAATGGTGTGCTGGACCACCCTGCAACTGCACCTTCAGAAATTACGCAGATCTAGATCTATACTGGGCTGTAAGGGACAAAATGTAGTTGACTTGATGCCAATATATGAAAATGAGGCTCAATGCCTTCAATACTGACCTCCCAATGGAGTATAAACTTCCTCCACTGAAATGGCCTAGATATGAAGATCTAGTCTCCACTTGCTGCATCTTATTGAAACAACCAAACCCTCAACAGGACCTGTGCTGTCAAAGAAATGTGAAGGTTGGACTAAAGCCAGATAGTGGAAAATGTGGTGCAAGACTCCTCCAAGAGCTCCTCAATGGAAGAGGTGGGATTCTTGATCAGGAACACCCAATCCTAAACAACATTCAATCTCAGCTAAAGAGCAAGAGAAAGTATATGTCTAAACGTACCATAGAACCAGAAAATCGTAATCATAATCTAACCCCATATGGTTGCCACCCTCTTCCTTATAAAAAATGTGAGCCTTCTCACCTTGGGTCCCACTCATTAGGGTTTCCATCTTCATGTAGTTAATCTCCCTCCAAAACTCCAATGTTCCATCATTAATGCCATTCCTCCATAACAATGCTGTTTGATTTGGTCAACCTTGACTTGATCTCCATGCAATGTCGTCTTTCATACTCAAGGTGACTTTATTCTAACTATCTAAACTGATCCATATTTCCACTGGGTCATCTCTATTAATGATCCACTCCCTCCATTCAAGCTTTGTTGACTTGGTCAAACTTGACCTTGTCCACATGCATCAGCCCTTTTTCACACATGAAGGTACTTTATCAAGCTATGAATATGATCCCTTTTCACATTAAGAGGGATTTTATTTCTACTAAAGAGATTTATGGGCCTCCCTACCCATCTTATTCATTTATCTAAGAACAAAATCAAAATTCAATACTCGAATTAGCTACATGCTAATTTAGGAATATTACATATGTGAGGGTTGTGCCGAAGGAAAGCATAAAGGGGATCTTTCCCCTCGAGTGTCATAAGGACTTTTGATATTCTACAATTGATTCAATCTAATATATCTGGTATGTTTCCCATAGCATCCTTGGGAGGATGCTTATATTATGTCACATTCATAGATGAATTATCCCACAAGACATGGATATACTTCGTGAAGAGAAAGGACAAAGTATTCAAATGGTTCCGCATCTTCAAGGCCTTGGTTGAAAATCAAATAGGGAAGAAGATCACAATTTTGAGGACCGATAATGGAACTGAATGAGTTAAATGAATTATATGATTATTGTAGGGAAGTTGGCATTAAGGGGGATACCGATATTGGATATACTCTTGAACAAAATGATGTTTCCAAAAGGAAGAATAGAACCATTCCGGAAGTTTCCCATGCCATGATTAACGAACAATCTCTTTTGAAGTTCCTATGCGAAGAAGATGATAATATCATTGTGTATGTTCAAAATAGATGCCCTCATTAAAAATTAGATTCCAAAACTCCTGAAGAATTCTTCAGTGGTAAGAAATCTCATGTTTTTCATTTTAGAATTTTCAGAAGTCCCATATATTTTCATGTGCCGAAAAAAAAGAGAAGTAAATTCAATGCTTCTCGAAAGAAGGGAATGTTTGTGGGCTACAGTGAAACCACGAAGGCATATAGAATCTATGTGCTTGGTCAAAGAGAAGTGGAGATATGTCATGATGTCACCTTCGACAAATATGATACCCTCAAGAAGGTTATATATCTTCCTATCTCAAAGGAAGATAAAGAAGAAGAAGTACGAAAGTAGGAAGAACCGAAGGATGAATATATACTCAATGATGAAGGTCCGATGGACCCTGTAGATCCACCTTCTTGAAATAAAATAAGACACTCATGGCTTATAGAAACTCTCGAAAATACCGAGAGACATATTTCTCCAAGGGGAACATTCTGTGAAAGTAAGAAGTCGCATAGGTACCAAGGGTACTTAGTAGCCATGAGCACCATTATACAATCTGAGCATGAAATGTTTGAAGAAGTTGTGAAGCACCAAGTTTGGAAGGATGCTATGAAAAAAAAATATGAGTCAATCACGAAAAATGATGTCTGGGATGTGGTCCCTAGACTGAAGGAAAAATTTGTTGTCACCTCTTAATGTCTCTACAAGATCAAGCATGGAGTTGATGGAAGTGCTGAAAAATTCAAGGAAATATTTATTGCCCAAGGATTCTCTCAAAAGGAAGGTATAGATTATGACGCAATAATTGCACCTGTTTCCCGCTACACCACCATCCATTTTGCCCTTGTTGCATCGCAAGGATGGATTCTACATTAGATGGACGTCAAGACTTCCTTCTTACATGGTAAAATCAAGGAAGAGGTCTATGTGGAACAACATTTGGGGTTCGAAGTTTGAGATCGATATGCACATGTATGCAGGTTGAAGAAATCCCTCTATGGGTTAAAGAAAGCCCTGAGGGATTGGTATGAAAATCTCGTGTTGCATGACATCTCCAAGCATATTGATATCAGGTACCACTCTATTCGGGATATGGTACAACGAGGCACTGTAAGGCTCCATCACATTGGGATTGATGAGGAAGTTGCAGATATTCTAACGAAACCCCTAGGAAGGTCAAATTCTTAACCTTTCGTGAGAATCTTGGAGTCGTGGATAAACCCTCTTATGAGGGTCTCACTTGAGTTGGACTTTGAGCTCTAGGACCTTCGGGGAGCTTGGGGATAGATTATTGGAGCTATAACAAACCAGAGGGCTAGGTTCGCCTTACCTTGTTGGTGTGTTATTTCCCCACCATTATGATATTCAGTTGGTTCACCCTCTCTTGATCTATGCCCACATACATCCTACCCATGTAGTTCGAGACTCATGGGAAGTGCCTCTCACTGGAAAATGAGTTGGGAAATGAGGATAGAGACCATAAAATTACTAATCGATGCATCGTGTATAATTGTACTCTCTATGTCTATGATGGGTTGTGTCCAATAACTTGATCTGGGATCAGGTCTAGTTGAGGTTTTTACCTCTAAACTGAGTTCGGGTTATTGGAGAGTGGAAAGGTCTTTATGACTGACTCTCGATCAAATATTCTTCATTATTTCTTCTACAGAAAATCAGAGCCAACAAAGTATAGAGACAATAGGATGACACATGATGACAAGATGATATGTGATAGTACATGATGGTATTGGATGACGAAATTGTATACGTTGACAGATGGGTTGACAGGTGGAGTTCTCCCTAGTTCACAGGGAGTGTTAAATTTGGAAACTACGACCAAAATCCACTTTTAATTTTTCATTGCTCATATGATGGAGATGATATTTTTGTTGAATTCCGATTTCAGAGAGGTGCAATATTGATATAAATATCATCTTGTTTGGATGAGCAGAAGTTGGATTTTGAATTTATTTTTATCACATATGCAATTTATCAAGGTCGACCAAAATTGTAATGTAGGCTCACAAGCCCCAAAAGATGTGTCACACACCCTCATTAATGGATATAAATAGGAGAGACTCAAACTTCATTTTTTGACATCATCTCCTCACACATTCTCTATCCTTCTGATAGCTTCATACAAGCTTTACAAGACATTCTCTCTCCTCCGCATGTGGGAAAGGGTAGCTAGATATTTCGAACGGTTTAAGGGTTTCTATTGCAGTGTTGACCAACGTTGACCTTGGGTCAACTCACATTGTTTGACTTCAATTTTTGGGAGAGATTTCGAGTTTGAGAGGTCACAGCTAAAAGCACAGAAATCTAGAAATTTTAGGCTATTTGACTGTTGCGTTGATCACAATTTGACCACAACATTGATCAAATTTGACCGAGAAGTTGCAGACTATTTTGGGATGACTTTGACTATCTCATGAAGTTGAGTTTCAGTGTCTTTGACTAAGGTCCATTGGGAGACATCTTGTTGGTTTGATGAACATTGAATTTACTGGCTAGGGCATCTTGTTGACTGTTGGAAATTGTACTTTCTCTCTCTACTAAATTTGAAGAATAATAAGAAGATTTGATCAAAGAGTTTTCCTCGCATGGGGGTTTTTCCCTGGCATCCACCAAATTATTGTTTCCTCTTGTCTTGGCCTGTCTTATGGTTATTTTTTTGTGGTCTATTAGCATTTATTGTCAATGTTAATGTAATTTCTAACCAGGAAATTGAATTGGGCTAATAAGAAATTTTGAAGTAAATTTCTCTAAGCATAGAACATACCATCGTTAAATAAAATTAACAGTTCTTGTACCTTAGGCTGAATAGACCATAACTAATTATTGTTTAGGTTGGGAGATCTGGCAAGTATCCTAGATGATACCTAGATCCTTATTTTGGTTAGTACCTTGATAGGTAGCCTAAATGTTAGCTAGATCTCTGTTGGTATCTTGGCAGGTAGCCTAGATGATACCTAGAACCCTGTTAGGGTTAGTGTCTTGGCAAGTAACCTAGACAACACTTGGTGTCTTGGCAAGTAGCCTAGATGACACTTGGATCCTTGTTGAGATGGTATCTTGGCAGGTAGCCTAGATGATACCTAGAACCCTGTTAGGGTTGGTATCTTGGCAAGTAGCCTAGATGACACCTGATGTCTTGGCAGGTAGCCTAGATGACACTTGGATCATTTTTGTGTTTGTATCTTAGCAGGTAACCTAGATGATACTTAGAACCCTGTCGGGGTTGGTGTCTTGGCGGGTAGCCTAAATGACACCTGGTGTCTTGGTAGGTAGCCTAGATGACACATGGAACCCTATTGGGATGGTAACTTGGAAAGTAACCTAGATGGTACCTAGATGGATTGATACCCTTGCAGTTAACCTAGATGGTATCTAGATCCCTAATATTGTGCATGTTGTTTATGACACTCTTCTTATGAGAACTCTCCAAAGTATCCTTGTATCGGTTGTACAATTATGAATACCTCTCTAGTTAAGAGGGAGTGTTGAAAATGTAACTATGTTCGGTCTTCATAATTTTTATTGTGTTCATGTCATTAAGTATGTCTTATGTATCTATCAAAAGAAGAAAGAAAATTATTATTTTTCAAGTGTGGGTTTCATGCTCCATTTAGGTGGCCATCTAGGTCAAGCATGTTTTTCATGATCTTAAGGTTTTTCAAGTATATAAGAGATGTGTCATGATTCAAGAGAGTTGTTTTCCTATGTATAAGACCCTATTGGGCAATTTGTAACAAGAAAGAATAATTATTTAGTCTTAATTGTTAATATTGACTCTCAAGAAAGCCGACCTTGCTAGTCCTAGTCGGCCTAGAAGAGGCTATTTGACCCCTTGAAAAATGTATAAAAACAAGTGATTTCGACTTCATTAGCGCAACTCATCACAAGAAGTTCGACCTAAAATAGAAGAGTGTGAAATTGAAGCAAGGAGGAAGGAAAATCAGAGTTCTAACCTAGTTTATGGACTATTTTCTCCCACATGTGCGAAATTTAGAGATATTGCAAGGTTCCAAAGTTGTAGACCTACTGCAGATCTGAAACTTAGATGTTGGGGACCGAAATTATGAGTTTGCAGTAGTTCTGAAAGGGTTTGACTTTGACTAGTTGGAAGGGATTTTGTTGGAGGGTTGATTTGGTGCTTGGAGGAGGTCTTGGTCTAGGGTTTTTGGTCTTGGATTTCTCATTTGAAGTTGTTTCTATAAAGAGGTTGACTCGATTTTTCTCTAAGAGAGGGGTTTTGCCTTGGCTAAAAGCATACATCTTGTGTTCATTGCTTTTGTGATCTTCATTGTTTTAAGGTTTTGGTAATTGCTTGATGAAGAATAACATATGAAGAACAATAAGAAGAAGTTAATATAATATCACAAGCAACTACCAAGTAAGAGAAATCACTCTAAATGCTGCCATATAAATTTCTCAACATGACAAACCTGCAAGATTGCTCGTGAAAGGACCTATCAAGTCTTTCTTGAAGACTGGTTGATCCTTTTGTTGAGTGGAATATGTGTACAAATCCCCTAATTAAGTATTATCCTATTTATGTTTAATGCAATAGATCATTGTAACTTGTCTCTAATTCCTCTTTTTGAACTTGTAATTTTCTAATGAAAACACTAGTTTAAAATTTAAATATATCTATAAGAATAATGTTATCACTATTTATATGTAAATCTACACCTAGTACAAGAATGAATCCAGAATGATCAAATACAATTTCTTGAGAAAATCTACAATGTGAGAAAATTTACTGTCCATTAATCACTTGATCTACCACAAGCTGTATTGACCCATGAGTTTGCCGTCTATTTTTTCAAGTGAATTGGCCACCATTACATCCTATTCCATTTTCAGTCCTCTCTCAAAATACATTACCGTTTGTGATGTAGAGAAGATTTAATTATGATTCAATGATATACTCAACCTAAAACATAAATAATGATTTTTATTTAGATCCTTTCTCTCTCCCTGCTTGTTGATAATGTGCGTGGTTCTTTAGGCTTCCGTAAAATTTTAGAATCTTCTTGAGAAAGAAGAATGAATATAATAGGAACAAACATATTAAATTTGGAAAGTTGTTTAAATAGCTAGTCAACTTTAGGTTTACTCTCTTTTTGGGATGGAGTTGATTTCATTTAAGCTAACCCTCAAGCTAACAATTGCTTTTAATAGTTGATTTATTTGAGATTCAATTGTAATAATGATCAATATCAATTATAGTGTTGAGTGTGAATTGATGGCTTTGATGTTCGATGTGCAGGTATAGACATTCCAGTTCATATAATGATAGAATCAATACGTGATGTTCAACATAGTAGGACTGAGAGTAATGAAAATTTTGAAGTTCCAAATAAGAAGCTCCTAAAGAATAAGGTATGTCCTTCTTTCTCTTTTTCTCTCATTAACGCACACCCCATACTCAACACAAGCACATATTGTGTACACGTCAAATTCACATTTCTTCATCAGAGCATATGACAATAAAGACTGGATAGAAACATAAAAATTATCTCATACTGCATGAAATTTGAATGCTTTAGAAGGCAAAAGACCAAGCAATTACTAATCTCATGATAAAAGGTGCATCTAGCTAATGATCTTGCCACAGGAGCCAAGTAATTAATAAATTTAATGCCTATAATCTAGTGATATATATTTTTTTATCAATTATGTATGTAACATTTCTAAAAAAACATCTAGAAAAGTATTTTCGAATGATTTAGTGTGTATATGAATTTTTGAAATGAACTTGAAGAAATGACCTTTTGTTTTATTTCTCTTAAATCCAGAATATTTTATCTCCTCTTGCTGCTTTGATTAATGACCATATGTTCCGGATTTTTTTTTTTTTTCAAGCAAGCAATATTCCAAGAGTACCAATGTTATCGGAGCTGAATCAGCTGGTCAAACCAGTCTTCAGGCGTTTTCGATGGAACCAGCTCATCAAATTCGAAATGGTTGTTTCCGTACAGAACTGACTGGTTCCATATGGAATTGACTGATTCCATACAACTCCATACAGTTGCATAAGGGGGCACCAAATTTACTTGAGAAACGGAAAGCAAATAAAATAACTGAAACCTAAAACTCTAAACCTAATTCTAAATCGTTAATATATAAAACTTTGCTTAATCGTGTATAATGGTTTATTTTTGGGGGAAATTTTCATTTAGGAATCTCATTTAATTGAAACATTCATTTCATCCCTTCTAAATTATGATCTTTGTAGTAACCATTCTACATTGGAGATACAATTATTGAAACTGATTTTCTATAATGGTAACATGTATAGACAATTATTTCTAGGGTGTACCAAAAACATTACCTTAATTAAATAACATATTTATTAAGAGATTTGTATTCACATGTGGTACATAATTTGATCATTCTAAATCATATTGCAAAATTAAATTGACGTCAAAGATTTTAATATTAATTTTTGAAATTGGATGTGTTACCTTCCTGATTTTGTCAGCAAATGGAAAAATCCCAACCAAACATATGAAACCCCAATGGAAACACAGATAGGCTACCCAATGTCAGCGTGGTAGCTCTACCTCTTGCTTTAGCTAGCTCTCCTCCAGCTCAAGAGGGAATTCCTAAGGTAGTTAAGTCCAAATGATATTATCATTGAGGATGCTTGAGGAATTAGGGTAAATTTGGTTTTGTGAATTTAGTTATAACAAGTAAATTTCCAGATTTACACGTGTAACTTTCAACCTTATTTAAAGATGATAAAAATGGAAGATGTCTTGTGCATACTTTGAACCTATTTAAAGATGACAAAAATGGAAGATGTCTTTGTGCTGATAGAAATCCTAGGTCAAATATGACGCTGATATTACATATTTGCAAACAGAAATTTAAATCTAATTTTAGTAGAAATGGGGGTTTATTAGACTTGAAAGACAATCTGAAATTAATTATTCTCTTTTGTAATTTTTTTGATTGTAAACAAGAAATTAACAATGATTTTGTATTTTTCCTTTTTGTGTGGTTGAAAGTGTAGCCTATTTTTGAGATTGGGAAATGGGGTTTGTTACTTCCAAAATTGTACTTGGTGCTACAAAATCTAGCATGTCTAGTGCAAATTTTGACTGGGCAGGGCCATAGTCAAACCTTTCGAAAACAAGATAAGTGTTGCCACTATCACCTCAACAGCCTTCCTCCTACTCTTTAGTTATTTAAACCAGAAGGGAGGCTACCCTAAATCACCTAGAAATATGCTTTGATGTTATTGTTTAAGGGGATGAGTAAAAGGTCTATTGTTGGGTAGAGTACTGACAAAGCCTAAGATGGCCTATGTACTACATACGAGGGATTTTTGGTGCAAAATCTAGCAGGATTGGAGAGGGAAACCCTACAAGGTATAAACTAGACCAAGAGACAACAATGTGGTAGTGGCCCATCGTCACCACAGCGAAAACCCCATACTCTTTACGAAATTTCACCAATGGGAGGAGTCCTAATTAATGCTAAGGTCACCTAAGACAAATGTTCAAGGTACAAAGTGTGAGGTGACTTGACTAGAGCTTCTACACGAAAGGCACAACAATGGCTCAAGGCTCCAATTGGAGGGAATTCGCTTTCTATATATAGGCCTAGGGTTACAAGCTTAAGAACAAGGTTGTGAATGATTTGTTGAGCTTTGGAATATCCAAAGGTCAAGGCTAAGAGAATTTTTTTTTGAATGGTATATGTTAGTTTTTGGTACCAGCGGGTAGAGGGAACACAATTTCTCCAATACCCATAAAAGGTTTCACAAGAAACACTTCAGTTAGATTAATTAGCCAATTATTAATTATTTTCCAATGTCTAACTTAGGAAAACTAGTTAATTAAATTTGATTGATTGAGGAAAATTGATTTTTGTCTAGAGACTTCTATAAAGTCACTTGCTGGGGTCAAGATGATCTTATCCATCGATTGTGATTAGATCGTTGCCATTGGTTTCTCAATGGGACATTATAAGAGCAAGTCGATGGGACATTGGATATCATTCAAGCAGTTTGACTTACCCAGTTGTAGTGATTAGCAAGGGTGAAGTTGAAGCATAGGGAGACACCAACAATAAGGGTTTCAGAAGGAAGAATTGAGTGATTTATGGAGGAATTATTCATGAGATTCCAACATTATGAGAGAAGGGAATAGAGGACGAATTATTTTACACAGAGGCCACACAAGCAAGTGCGCAAAGCTGGGAAGCAGATCGATTTCCAATTGTCGAAGATAGGTTCTAAAGGAAGTGTAAGTTGCGGGAAGATAAAGGGATTGTCGGAATGATTTTTTCGAGGTAGTGAAAATTCCAGTGGGTTGTAAGCACTTCCATATTTTTCCAGTGCAAGTTGCAGGCAAAAGAAAAATTTGATTTCATAGAGGAAACTTTATGTTGCCAAATTATTTTTCCAGTTTTAGGTAAGCAGTTTATGTGCTCCTTAATTTGTTGAAGAATTAATAATAAAACCCTCATCTACAAACAAGTTTTCTCCACAGTGGGGTTTTTCCAAGAGACTATTGTCCAAAAATACCAGTGTCAAAATTTTCTGTGTGTGCATTATTTTTGAGTTCCTATATTTTATTTGTGAAGACTGTAGTAGTGAATTAATCGTTATTTGTTGTAATAACATTTGAATATGAATAAACTGCATAAGTTCAAAGATTAGTTTATGATTGAAATTAAGGAAATTTCACATGGTATCAAAGCATATCTAGGTAGTAGAGGGTTTTCAAAAGTAAATCAACAAAAACAAATGTCCTTAAAGCACTTAAACAGTTAAAAAACATACACGTGTTTCAAGTATTCATTTCCACACAGTCATGTATAAGAAACATATTTTATATTTTTAACTAAGTGGGAGGTGTTTGCGCATAGCATATCAAGTTATCCACCAATTTCAGATCAGGTTGGTATCAGAGCACTAGGTTTCTTTCTTATCAGAGCACTAGTTTGCTTGCTTGACAGAGCACTAGGTTGCTTGTTTGACTTGAAAGGTGTTTAACAGTGCAAATAATTTCACTATTTGCAAATTGATTGATGCTTACAAGTTTGAGTTTGCTGGAGGTGAAGGGGAGTTACTTCTTCATGCAGTGTCTAGAATAGGACAAGAAGGAATAAGGTTGAAAGCATTCTCCTTACCCAAAGGACCTCAAGGCAACCCTTGAAGCACAATCACTTTTGAAGATTGTTTGCAAAACGCTACTTGAAGAAGACTTGACTCTAAAGCCATTTTGTTAAGAATATTTGTCAATTGTTTTTGAAGCTTTGTGAATTTTTGTTGAATTTCCTTAATTCATTTACATAAGTATGACAACTTCATCAAATGAGGTTTCTAAATCCTCCTCTTTTACAAGATTTTTTGATGAGGAAATGAAGTGAGACTTCTACATCCTAAAGGATATGGTGCAAATTTTGTATGAAGATGGAATATAAAGCACTAGAATTCATGAGAAATTGGTTGCTATGAAGCAAGAGAAAGAAGGAATTATTCAAAGAATGCATGAGATGGAGATGCAGCTCCATCAATCCCAAGAGGCCTTAACCAAACACATGCATGAATCAGAGGTAAATCACTCAATTTTGTCTTCAAATTCCTCTTCAGAAAGATGTCTAAGTTCATTTCAAAAAAACACTAGAGGTATAGGGTCCAAGTTGATGTTAAAAATGGGCTATGAAGGTAAGGGTCCAGGCAAACATGCACAAGGCATGATTTATCCTATTGTGGTTGAGGAAATGCCTAAGAAGTTTGGTCTAGGTTATGTTCAATCTTATGGCGAAAACTCCAAAGCCATGAAGGCATTTGAGACAACTTCAAGAAGAACTTTTGTTGCAAGTTCTAAACCACAAACATGTCAAGTTTTTTTTCATGTTGAATGCCATTGTTCAAAGCCTATGTTGCAACAAGATGTTTGTAGACATGCAGCTTATGGCGATCAAGAGAGTTCTGATGGCTATCAAGAAAAGAACACTAATGTTAGTATTCAAAAGAAAGTTGGAACCTCTACAAGTTAATCTCCTCATGAAGGTAAAAAACATGGACATGCAAAGCAACATTTGAGGTATAATTCTTCCCATGGTCAAGTTGATTATGTATTTGTTAAGCATGAAAAATCAGCATGCTTGAATGGAAGAAAGAGTTTTTGTTCCTATTGTGGTCTGTGTAACCATGATGTTTTAATATGTTGGAAGAGATTGAAGGAATATAGGAGCAACAACTTCCTCAAAAGGTGCAAAAGACTTGTACACATTTCCAGAAGAAGTGACATGGACATTGCATCCAACTAATCATCCCAAGCATTTGAAGCAAGAGGATAAAAATACTGGTGAAAATGGAACCAAAGATTCCATAATTGATGTGATAATAGATGTTGCACATGAAGAAGATTTTCAGCAGCAAAAATCGTCATGGAAGTGGCTTGGTAAGAAGTGGTTTGACTTCTTAACTCAGTAAGACATACATTCATTTGTACATATGCAAATTTTAGTCATGTATGCATTTCTATTGAAAAATTACATTTTTTTGAGCCATCGTTGATCGATGATCAAGGACATGATGTTAAACTATATTCAATTGAAAATTTCTCGCCATAAATTTTTGAATGAGTTCAACAAATATATAGTTCTTGACAGAAGGACAAGCACATCCAAGAAGGGAAGTGTTGACTACCTTTGAGTTTGGGCTCAAAGGCACTAAGCCAAGAAAGGAAAAGTATAAGGATTCTAGAAATGTGAGGGTGTTGTACTCTCATCTACTGAACAGGTAATCGGTCTTTTGTGTTCCAAAAGATTTCTAATTGGGAGGAGTGATCAGATTCGGATCAAGGACCTAAGTGATAGCTCAAATTTCGAAGTGTTCGAAATTGTGTCGAAACTGGACAATAGAATAGATCTCATCTTCTTAATTCTGGTGACGTGAAAAATCGAAAATATGACATTGTATGAAGAAGTTATCACAATTTGAAAAGTCTAGTAAACTGCAATTTTCGACATTTGACCAGTGTTGACTGGGTTTTTGAAAATTAAAAAAAAATATTCCAGGTAATATTCTTGGAATAGTCTTTAGAATATTCCCTAGAATATTCCTTTCCAGCTAATCCAAACATTGCCAGCCCCAAGGCCGCCACGTGGCCCTTGAACAATGTTTCAAAATATGGTGGAGGGCCGGAGGAGTCGATCGCGTGACCTCCCATATAGCATGCCTCTATCTTACCGTCTCTGCTATGATGGTTCTTAACCATAACTGTGGTCAGATTTTATTTATTGATTAACTGTTTTGTATTTGGGGGAGCAGAAGGGCCAACCCCTCCCCATATGGCCTTAACCCTAGAACCAGGCACCAACCATGAAACTCGACGACTTATCATTAACCGCAGTCTCTGCAGCGTTGATGTTATCACATGGCACAATTTTTCCTCCAACCGTTGTTACAACCTACGAGACCGCCGTCAGTTTCGGGAGTAGTCACATGGTATCGTGACATAAATTGTAACCTACAGTTAAACCTCTCAAAGTCTCTGCAATTAGGCCTATCACATGCAATGGTCAAAATTTATTGCTAACAGTTAGGATTTGCAGGTATTCTAGCCAGCGCACAATTTCTGGTGGAAAATCCAAATTTGGTTGGAGATAACTGCAGTTCCTCCACTTTTAGTGGAGTTGTTTAGGGTGAAACTAGACAAAATTTATTTATGCTCTATCTTGAGCATTATTCGACCATTCTGAGATTGTGAATAGTCAATTTCGACTTTATTGGACTTTCCAGAATCATTGGTGAGGGTTTTAGAGCCATCAGAGGACTTGTGAGTAGGAATTTGCTTCAGATAAATTCCAAGGGCTACGAGGGGCATTAGGGGCCAGCAGCAGTTTGAGGCCTAGCTAGGGAAACTAGAGACCTTACTCAGGAAACCCATCGTCATTTTTGGATGTTTCAGACATTATGGAACTAATGGTGAGGTTTATAGATCTAGTAGAGGACTTATGAAGGTAGCTTTGCTTTAGGGAAGTTCCAAGGGCCACCAGGGGCCAGCAGGAGAATGAGGCCTATCCAGAGGAGCCAGTATCCATTCTTAGAAAACCAGTAGTCTATTCTAACTATTTTGAGCCTTATGAATCAAATGGAAGGATTTTTAGAATATTTTGAAGACTTCTGAAGGTCGAGATGATTTAGGGAATTTGTCAGTGAACTTAGAGCCAGGGCGTGCCACCAGATGTTGGAGGCGTAACCAAAGTAGCCAGAGGCCAATTTCAACAAGTGAATAGTCTATTTTGACAATTTTTGACATTTGGAATCTAATGGAAGGAGTTTAAGAGTGATTTGGAGACTTTGTAAGGTCGAGAAGCCACATGGAAGTTTTAGGCAACCTAGGGCCAACAGGGTTGGAGGCCTAGATTAGGGAACCAGAGCTCATTTGGAGCAAATGATCAGTCTATTTCGGATGTATGATATGTTCTGGAGATGGTAGGTGAGGTTTTAGGGACATAAAAGGATTTCTTAAGGAGTCAGTGCCCCATAGAAGCTCAGGGAAGCTTAAGGATGCCGACAGAAGAGGTCAAGTCTAAGGGAGCCTAGGTCTAACTTTAGAGTGGTGATAGCTATTCCAGGGGTATGATGGTATTCTAAACCCAATGGTACAGTCCAAATAACCATTGGAGTATAGTATTTTACTTGTAAAAGATATTTTCCATCATTATCCCAAAGAGCCAAGTCAGTTGATAAAGGCTCAAGGAGATGTGGCCCACGATATTTGGGTGAAATGATTTATTAAATTTTCTTTTATGTGTTGATGATTATTTACTGCACTTCATGGTTGTTTCACATGGTTAATATCAACAAAATTAAATGTTATTAAAGAACTTAAACAGTTAAAAAACATACACATGTTTCAAGTATTCATTTATGCACAATCATGCATAAGCAAGATAATTTATTTGTTTAACTGAGCGAGAGGTGTTTACGCATAGCATATCAAGTTATCTACCCATTTCAGGTCAATGATAAAGAATCTTATATGGATAGGGTTCGCATGAAACTCTCCAAACTTAAAAATAAGGTTCGACAATGGATTAGTGAAAAAAATAAAAGGAACATCAAAGAATTATTTGAGATTGACCATAATCTTACAAACGTGGATGACCCTGCAAATCTGGGTTTATTCTCTAATCACTAGAAACAAATGGCTTTGGATCTTGACAGAGAAAGACACACATACTTATCAACAAGAAGTGGAGTGGAGACTTAAAATCCAGGACATTTGGGTCACTGAGGGTGATAAAAACAAAAAAAAATCACATATTTTCCTCCTACAGAAGAAGTGAAAATACCATTTGGGAATTGGAGAGGGAAGAAGGTTGACATATTTCCTTGTTGTAGGAACTCCATCAAGAGGCGATTTGGTACTTTGGGAACCCATATCATGCTAGGGAGGGGGTGGACATCAAAAATCAATTGGAGGTCATCAAAATTTATCCGAGAAAGTTTGATGTGAAGTTAAATGTAAATATTGGGAGGGCGATCAAAATTGATGAATTGGAATCGGTGTTAAAATATTTTCCCATGTACGAAAGTCTTAGGCTAGATGGGTAGCCAACAGAAATTTTCCTTCATTTTATGGATCTTATGGGTGAGTACCTGCTACAACTTGCTGAGGAATCGAGGATAACCTTATAGATAAATTGGACAACTAGGTCCAAACTCCATGTTGTGATGCTCAAATGAAGATACCAATATTTTTATTGAGTTCCTCTTTCGGAGAGGTGTAAGATCGATATAAAATTGATCTTAATATGATGAGCAGACCATTTATTTTGAATTTATTTTTTAATAATTTCAAATATGTGTAGGTCGGCCTTAAGGTTTTACAGCCCCAAAAGATGTGTCACACACCTCAATGATGGATATATATATAGTCAACGTTGGAGATCATTTCAGTCACTCTCATCACACACATCTCCTCTTCTGATTTAGTACGAGCTCCTTGGAGGCAAATTTGGTTCACACGTGGGAAGAAGGAAAAAAATTTTGCAGCTAGGGTTTGGACGAAATTCATCACAGCCTAGGGTTTCCATGCAAGTTTGACTAAGCGTTGACTTCTGTCAATGCATGGTCCGAAGAGGCTAAATTTTGGTGGAGACTTCGAACTTGGAAGGCCATACACATTGGCACAAAAATCGAGGTCAAAAGGTTGTTTGAATTCGTAGCTGCATTGAATTTCTTGTTGTTGTCCTGCGATGACTTTTCGGGAAAGAGTTGACTTTTTCCGGGCTGACTTTGAGTTGACCGTGTGGTCGTTTTGAAGGGTCACAGACACACGTCATTAACACCAAGGAATCTTTAAGGTTGAAGCATCCTGCCGACCGCCGTAACGCATCACCACATTTTTTTGTTTCTGGTTTGTCTTCTATAGATCCAATGGTATGTTCTATCAGCATTTTACTTGATTGTTTATGTGATTGCTGTAATAAAAGGTAAAGTTGCATTAAGCATAAAACATCTACATAAATTTACATGGTATCAGAGTTGAGGTGAAGACAAGCCCTATTTGTAGCAATCACTGGAGAGGATAATGGGTTCCACAAGCTATGGCTTCAAGGAGGATGACAATTGACTGGGGAGGATGAATTCCATGCTTGGAAAATGATATTGGATCTCAAATTGGAAGACCAAGATGTCATGGACTATGTGCACAGTAAAATTCAAGAACCTCCATCCACTGCTACTACTACTGCCAAAACAAAGTATAAGAAGGGGGAGATCAAAGCAAAGCTGATGATCAGGGAATCCATTCATAAAATCTTGGTGGCCTACATCTCTGAGTTGGGCACATCCAAAGAGATGTATGATAAATTGATCCTCATGTTCAAGGCCAACAATGCGAATCAAGTACTATTCTTCAAGAATCAATTGAAGAATCTGAAGAAAGGCAGGGATGAGTCTGTCCAATCATACTTTCTGAAGCTAATTGAAATCAGGAACAATCTGCTAGCTATTGGGGAGACAATAGCTGATCGAGAGATGGTACTCACCGCACTTGGAGGGCTCTCATCTGAATGGCATGTGTTCAACACTACCATTCTAAATAATAATGTGATACCTGACTTTGACGAAGTACTCTCAAGATGCGTTCAAGAAGAATCAAGAATGAAGGAGTATGGAAATGAAGGAAATGTTGCATACGCTGCTCATTCTAGAAGGAAGAACTCTGGTGGCCCAAAGAACAAGGGAAAAGCAGGGGCCCAAGGAAAGAAGGGCAAGTGTTTCACTTGTCATAGGCCTAGTCACTATGCTAGAGAATGTCCTTTCAAGAAGGATTCTCCCGATGGTGATGACAACAACAACAACAACCGGAGGAATGGCAATCAAAGGAACAACAGGTTCAAGGGAAAAAGGAAGGCTTCCTCCGACGGAAATGATCAACCTTTCAAAAGGTCAAGAAACTCCAGGTATGAGGAATCACATGTTGTTGATAAAAGAAATGAATACATTCTTGTATCTGCCCTCTCTGCTGCATCCCCACCCGACACTATGGATGTCTGGTTGATAGATAGTGGTGCCTCAAGGCATATCACTAGGTTCAAGGAAGCACTTTCTAATATGGTTGAGAAGGATACTAATCTGGAAATTATCCTTGGAGATAATGCCACATATCCCGTGAAAGGGATAGGGACTGTGACCCTCCACTTGTCTCAAGGTCAAGTCCTCCACTTGTAGGATGTACTCTATGTACCAAATTTGAAGAAGAACCTTGTGTCTATATCGGCCATGGAAGACAAAGGTTTCAATGTGGCATTCACTGATGGAAAAGTGCTCATGTGGAAGAAGAGCTTTAAGGAAGCTATCTTGATTGGGTTTAGAGTTGATACACTCTACCAGGTTGGAGGAAGTCCGCTGGGAGCAATGACATGTGATACTATTCGACAGACTGAACTATGGCACCGAAGGTTTGGACACCTTCACTACAAAGCCCTTCCCGAAGCAAGGAAGGTGGTGACAGGGATGCCCGAGTTTCCAAATAATCATGAAGGTGTATGTAAGGGTTGTGCCGAAGGAAAGCATACAAGGGGACCTTTCCCTCTAGTGTCACAAAGACATCTGATGTCTTGGAATTGATCCATTCTGATCTATCTAGTATGCTGCCCGTGACATCCTTGGGAGGATGTTCATATTATATGACGTTCATAGATGACTTCTCTCACAAAACCTGGATATACTTCTTAAAGAAGAAGGATGAGGCTTTCATGTGGTTCCATACATTCAAAGCCTTGGTGGAAAATATGACAGGGAAGAAGATCAAGATTTTGAGAACTGATAATGGCACTGAATATGAGACAAACGAGTTCAAGGACTTTTGCAGAGAAGCTGGCATTAAGAGGGAGACCACAACTGTCTATACTCCTGAGCAAAATGGTGTTGCTGAACGAAAGAACAGGACCATTGTGGAAGCTGCCCGTGCCATGCAATGTGACCAAGGTCTGTCGAAGTTTCTATGGGGAGAAGCCACGAACACTGCTGTGTACATACAAAAACGATGCCTGCATTTCGCTCTAGAATCCAAAACTCCCGAAGAGGTTTTCTCTGGTAAGAAACCTGACGTCTCACATTTTAGAGTTTTTGGATGTTTTGTTTACTTTCATGTGCCGAAAGAAAAGAGGAGCAAGTTGGATGCTTCTGGGAAGAAAGGAATGTTTGTGGGCTATAGTGAAACTTCGAAGGCCTATAGAGTCTATGTGCCTGGTCAAAGGGAAGTGGAGATATGCCACGATGTCACCTTTGACGAAGATACTTCCCTAAGGAAAGTAGTCAATCTTCCGAGATCTGAGGAAGATAATGAAGCAAGGCCTAGAAATCAAGAGGAACCAAAGGATGAAACAATGCCTGATGTTGAAGGACCGATGGACCCGATTGATCCACCTCCTTCACTGGGAAAGAGACCATCATGGCTCAGGGACACTCTCGAGGATGCTAAGGGACATGCGGCCCCAAGGGGGACATTCCGTGAAAGCAAGAAGAGAGTAGATACCAAGGGTATCTAGCAGCCATGAGTACTATTGTACAATCCGAGCCTGGATCCTTTGAGGAAGCTGTAAAGCATCAAGTCTGGAAGGATGCTATGCACGAAGAGTATGAGTCCATTATGAAGAATGATGTCTGGGATGTGGTTCCAAGACCAAAGGACAAAGCAGTTGTCACCTCGAAATGGCTCTACAAGATCAAGCATGGATCTGATGGAAGTGCTGAAAAGTTCAAGGCAAGATTCGTTGCCCGTGGCTTCTCTCAAAAGGAAGGCATAGATTATGATGACATATTTGCACCTGTGGCCCGATATACCACCATTTGATCTATTATAGCCCTTGCTGCTACGCAAGGATGGAGTCTTCATCAGATGGATGTCAAGACCGCTTTTCTGCATGGTGCAATAAAAGAAGAGGTGTATGTAGAACAACCTCTGGGGTTTGAAGTCCAAGATCGGGACACCCATGTCTGCAGGTTGAAGAAAGCCCTCTATGGGTTGAAGCAAGCACCCAGAGCTTGGTACGAGAGGATAGATAGCTACTTGATGAAGCTGGGCTTCACTCGAAGTAATGTTGATCTGAACCTTTACTTCAAGGTTGTCCAGGGGAAGCCTCTCATTCTGGTGCTGTATGTGGACGACCTCTTCCTGACAGGCGCTGACCCTCTCATTCATCAATGCAAGAGGGAGCTTGTTGCTGAGTTCGAGATGAAGGACCTAGGACTGATGCACTACTTCCTAGGCCTGGAGGTCTGGCAAAGACCTGGAGAGATTTTCCTTTCTCAAGGAAAATATATTGTGAAACTTCTGGAAAGATTTGGTATGGTGGATTGCAAGTCCGTGTCAACACCAATGGAACTCAACTTCAAGAAGTTGAGTGGCAGCGCTGCTGGGCCCGTATTGGCAAATCCTACTGAGTATCGTCAACTCGTAGGGGCCCTGATGTTCTTAGTGAACACCCATCCAGATATATGTTTTGCAGTGAACACTTTGAGTCAACAGATGGTTGAGCCTCATCACTTTCACTGGGTTGGTGCCAAGAATCTTCTGAGATATCTTCAGGGCACGATAAACCATGGGCTGAGATACACTGCCGGGAGTGTGATACTCCGTGGATATACTGATGCCGATTGGGCTGGCAGTGTGGTGGATCGTAAGAGCACATCGGGATGCTACTTCAATCTTGGTTCTGCTTCGATCTCATGGATGAGCAGGAAGCAGAAGTCGGTGGCTTTGAGCACCGCGGAGGCCGAATACATTGCTGCTAGTATGGCCTGTTGTGAAGCAGTTTGGTTGCGAAAGCTCTTTAGTGAGTTGTTTAGACATGTGCTAGATACCACTGTGATACTCTGTGATAATCAGAGTGGGATTCGTATGACTGAGAATCCTGTGTTCCACGACCGATCCAAGCATATTGATATCAGGTACCACTTTATCCGGGATATGGTACAGCGAGGCGCCATAAGGCTCGATCATATAGGAACTGATGAGCAGGTCGTGGATATTCTCACTAAGCCCCTGGGGAAGGTCAAGTTCCTAACCTTCCGTGAGAGTCTTGGTATCGTGGAACAACCCTATGATGTGGGTCCTGTTGGACGATGAGCTCTGGGAGCTCTGGGGGGCTTTGGGGATAGCTTCTCGGAGCTATAAGCAACCACAAGGCTAGGCTTGCTGAACCTTGTTGGTGTGTTTGGGCCCCACCGTTGTGATTTTGAGTTGGTTCAACTCTCATTATCTGTGCCCCGTATGCATCCTACCCATTGAGTTCAGGGCTCATGGGAAGTACCTCTCATTTGGCCAATGAGGTGGGAAAAGCTAGAGACTAGTAGCAAATACTGATGGACGCATCAGAGATTGCCGTACTCTCTATCTAGGATGGCATGGTCCAACCACTTGATTTGGGATCAAGTTTAGTGAGGTCTGGGACCTCTGCCTGACTTCGGGTCAGATGAACCAACTTTGGGTTGGTTGGAGACTCTTTGTGAGTCTGATAGAGGTTTCGAACCTCTGGGCTGAATATGTCAGCCGGGGGATGATGTCTTTGTGACTGACCCACTTCTGTTCTGAAATAAAGAGGCTAGCAAAGCAAGTTACGGCGGGATGACGCACGATGTTTGATTGCACAGGTGGATGGAGTTCTCCCTAGTTGAGAGGGAGTGTTAAAATTGGACAACTAGGTCCAAACTCCATGTTGTGATGCTCAGATGAAGATGCCAATATTTTTATTGGGTTCCTCTTTCGGAGAGGTGTAAGATCGATATAAAATTGATCTTAATCTGATGAGCAGAACATTTATTTTGAATTTATTTTTTAATAATTTCAAATATGTGCAGGTCGGCCTTAAGGTTTTACACCCCCAGCAGATGTGTCACACACCTCAATGATGGATATATATACAGTCAACGTTGGAGATCATTTCACTCATCTCATCACACATCATCTCCTCTTCTGATTTAGTACGAGCTCCTTGGAGGCAATTTCGGTTCACACGTGGGAAGAAGGACAAATTTGCTGCAGCTAGGGTTTGGACGAAATTCATTGTAGCTAGGGTTTCCACGCAAGTTTGACTAGTGTTGACTTTGGTTAACGCATGGTCCAAGGAGGCTGAATTTTGGTGGAGACTTCGATCTTGGAAGGCCGTACACATTGGCACAAAAATCGAGGTCAAAATGTTGACCGAAGACCGAGCTGCGTTGAATTTCTTGCTGCTATCCTACGTTGAACTTTCTAGACAACATTGACTTTTTCTGGGTTGACTTTGAGTTGACCATGTGGTTGTTTTGAGGGCTGTTGTGACACATGCTAGGTTGGCTGACCAAGGAGTCTTTGCTGGTTGAAGCATCGTGCTGACCGCTGTAACGCACCACCGCATTTTTCTATTTCTGGTTTGTCTTCTATAGATCCACTGGTATGTTCTATCAACGTTTTACTTGACTGTTTATGTGATTGTTGTAGTAAAAATTAAAGTTGCATCAAGCATAGAAAATCTACATAAATTTACACACTTATAGATACTTGGTACCATAAACTCTACTTTTATTGCCCTAATTTTAAAAGTATCATCGGAAATATCCTTTATATATTATAGGACAATAATCTTGTGCAATATTGTTTACAGAATTATTTCGAAGATTATTTCTAGATGGATGAGGGAAAAATTTTCACAATTAATTTTGCTAGAGAAATTTGGATTCCTAAACAACTGTCAAATTCAAGATGCAATGGCGATTGCACAAGAATGTATACACACTTTTAAGGTGAAAAATAAAAATCCTTTATCATTAAAAAAGGACTTGACAAAAGCTTATTATTGTGTAGACTGGTGTTTGCTGTGACTGATCCTTCATAAGATTGGACTCATGGTGGATTTTGTTGTTAATTTGGTAGCTCAGGGACAGATTCCCTCCTTTTGAAAACCTTCCTCATTTGGAGAATTCCCTCTTTTCCACTGGAAGGATTTAATTTGGTCAAGGAAAAATATATTTTTAATATGAAAACCCACATGTGCACAAAAGTTCAGGTCGACCTAGAAGTGAAATTGGGTCTCCCCCAATTCCTATAAATAGACCTCATGTCACATCATTAGGATACATCATCACAAGCATCTTCTTCTTCTCTTTGGAGGTTTGGATACTTCTGGAATTGCAGGTATTCTTTCACACATGCGAGGAGGAGAGGGAGTATATTTGATTTGGATGAAATTTGTGTTTGACCAGCGTTGAAATTTGGAGTTTGGAAGGAATTTGGCTTCCTTTGACTTGAATTTTTGGATTTGTTTTTGGAGCCCGCATTCTCTACTACAAAGATCGATATTTTCTGGGAAATTTGAGCTTTGTTGATCCCAGACTTTGACCGCATGAAATCTAAAGTTTGATTGTAGGCTCTCTCTGTTGACTGGGTTTGATTGAGTTGTTTGGGACTATTTAAAATCAAGTTTTACCAGCAAGGAAGGCTGAGTAATTTTACTGTTAACCGAGCTCTTTAGAGGAGTTTGACTATTGACTTCAGGGAATAGTTAGTGTGTCCTTGACTACTATTGGCTTTGATAGAATTACAACCTTTGACTTGTTAACCAGATTTGACTTTGACTATCATCTATTGGATATTAGTTGGTTGATCTCTTCGATAGTCAAAGAATTGACTTTGACTTTGTTGTTGATGAATTGAAACATTATATCTCTTTTCTATACATTTTATGACAATCTAATAAGAAGAATAATTTGAAGGGTTTCCCCCCTTGTGGGGTTTTACCGTGGTCTTTGACCAAATATTATCTAACTCTTCATTGTCTTCTATTGTTCATTGAATTTATAGTTCTATCTACAGTTTCTATTGTAAGATTAAATTGATTTGAAAGTGATTTCTAATTGAAGAGAGAAGTGGGCTAAAGTTATTGTAACACAATAGAACAATGAAAAATTAACATGGAATCATAGTTGAGTTGAAGACAAGCCTAAGGAATCAAGAGTTAAGAGCAATCATCTTTTGAAGTAGCCAAAGGAGCCTATTTGACATTGTCAATATGTCTACCTCTTATTTCAAGGACATAGAGAAATTGGGTGACTCATCTAACTTTACTGCTTGGAAGACCAGGTTAGAAATTATTCTGGATGACAATGATGGTTTGGAATATGCAGAAGGAAAATTACTTGGCCACCAAAAGATGATCCTGCTGCTACGAAGTCCATTTCAAGAAAGGTGAGTCCAAAGCTAAGAAAATTCGTAGTGATTCAATGAAAGATAATTTCTTACTTATGTTGAAAAAATTAAGAAGTGTAAGGACAAGTTTGATAAGTTGGTTGGGATATATGCATTCAAAAATTTGAATCACATCCACTCCTTAAATAATCAACTCAAGGACATGAAGATTAACAAGGAGGAATTTGTGCAATCCTATGTCATGAGGATATCCCAACTAGGGGATCAATTGCAGACTTTTGGTGAGCCCATATTTGACATAGAGTTGGTATTGGTCACTCTTCAAGGTCTTCCTTCTATTTGGGAAACCTTCATCACTACTATAAGCAACAATTTAAAGTACCTGCCATTTGATGAGCTAGTCGGTAAGTGCACCTAATAATAATCCATGATGATATCAAGAGGGAGGATTCAAAAGCATGAAGAAGGAGAACCCTCTATATTTTCTACTCAAGAAAAGAAGAGAAAAGGAAGAGGGAGACCATCAAGAAGGCTTTCTTCATATTTTATTATTTCCAATAGAATACTCAAGAGGGAATTATCAAAAGTTGAATGATACAACTGCCACAAGCATGGTCACTATGCCCGAGAATTCTAGCAAAAGAGAGATGCTACAAGGTCCAATCATGGCTTCAACAACAACAAGTTCAATGATAGAAGAAGAGGAGATGATAGAAAAATAGGTGATGATAGAAGAAGGAGAGGTGATAGAAGAAGGAGAGATGCCCCTAGTGATCATGAAGAAGGCTATCATCCATAAAATATATCAAGGAACTTAAGGTGTGCCTCTGATAGTGGGGCTTTTAGAAATTTCTCATGGTACAAGGAAGTCCTCTCAAGTTTGGTTGAGAGGGAGAGATGGCCCTGATGATCATGAAGAAGGCTATTGTCGATAAAATATATCAAGGAGCTCAAGGTATGAAAACGATGTTGTTGCTTCACAATCTAAATATATTCTTATCTCTGCTCTTTCTAGTTCCTCTCCTTCAGATTCTTGTGATAACTAGTTGGTGGATAGTGGGGCTTCTAGAAATTTCTCTTGGTACACGGAAGTCCTCTAAAATTTGGTTGAGAGGGAGAGAAATATAAATATCATCCTTGGGGACAACTCTACATATCATGTAAATGGATTTGGTTTAGTTAACTTTCATTTACACTGTGGGGAATCTGTTCTTCGTCATGATGTTATGTATGTTCCGAAATTAAGGAAGAATTTGGCATATATATCTTCCTTGAAAGACAAATGGATAAGAGTTTCCTTCATAAGAGGAAAGGTCCTCACCTGGCCTATGGAATCTCGCATGAGAGATGCTTTCACGTTGGGATCTAGAATTGAAGGAATCTATAGATTTGATGGAAGACCAGTATAAGAATTTGTTAACCATAACAATCATCAATGTGAGATATGGCACTGAAGACTGGCACACCTACACTATGAAGTTGTTGGACACCAAATCCTCTATGGGTAAGTGTGAAGGTGAATAGTCACAAATGAGTCAAGTGACCTTGCATTAGGGGAATTTTGAGGTCTAAAATGGGCCTCCTAAGAAAAATGTACAAAAAAAATAAAATTTATAACAACCAATAGGATTCAAGATGATGATGTCAACCATAGGGGATGATTCACCATTTTTTAAATAAAAGGGTAAAAATATTAAAAAATAATAAAATAATAAAACTACTTTTTCAACTCGTATTTTCAACTTATCTCCCAAAATATTTACTCAAATTTCGAGCGGGAGTACTCGTTGGATGCAAAATTTAATTCCTCATCCAAGGATTACCCATGTTGCATACTTTCGATGAACTCTACTACATGAAAAATGAGAAATACATAAAAAACGTGATTGTAATCAAGTGTTTTTATGTATTTCTCATTTTTCATGTAGTAGGACCCATCGAAAGTATGCAACATGGGTACTCCTTGGATGGGGAATTAAATTTCGCATCCAACGAGTACTCCCGCTCGAAATTTGAGTAAAAACTTTGGGAGATAAGTTGAAAAAGTAGTTTTTCCATTTTCCCTCTAAAATTTGATGATGTCATCAAATCTTATTTGATTTTTTCCACTATTATTTTATAATTTCCTTAGGAGGCCCATTTTAGACCTCAAAATTCCCCTAATGGAATGCAGAATCCAAGGGTCACACCTAATGTACTATAAAAGCACATCTATGGTTAGTAGTAAAGTATCTCATGCTTATCCTCCAGTTCTGTCTATGTGTGTTTATTGTCATGTGTATTTACCATGCGTGTTTAACATGTGGTATCGAGTGGGTCAAATTCTTTGGCCCTGCTCAATTTTAACAACACGTAATTGTGTAATGAGTCACTTGTTTTTGTGGTTTTTCTCTGCTGCCATGCCCTGGCATTTCATATTTTTCCAGCCCCTGTTTTAGCAAATTTTTGCCAGTGACTCCTATTTTCCTCTGCTCACATAATAGTTGTCCCTTGGGGTCCCTTTCCTCCCTTGGCACAGGCTCTGTAGGATGCCAAAAATCATTAACTCTTCCACAAATTTCCACTCAACGAAAATATTGGGAAAGCCAGTAAGAAAACTGCATTTCTGTCCATCTGGAATTTACTCTTAAAATATTGTGAGCTATTTTTATATACCTGCAACCGTTTATCTAACTATTCCAGACCTCGAATATTCTTGGCGTTGTCCTTAGTAGTTTTTACCTACCACCTAATACTATCGATCAGAAGGTGTGTTGATCTAAAGTTTGAATTGCTTGGAATGCCAAAGGTGATAAGGTCGTTGAGAGATCGATCACAAACAAATAAACGCCCAACTAATCCAAACTCCTAAAAATTTTCGGCCTCCCTCAACACCGTTGGACTCCCGTGACTCCTCTCGGTCCTCTCAGTTGGCCCGTCACTCCCACAGCTCCCCGACCTCCCTCCACCGCTTCATCTGGTGAACCTTGTGCCGCTCCTTCTCACGGAGCCAATAAGCCAGCACACGCCATGAGAACAAAGGGAAATGTGAAATTTTCTAGATGTAAGCCTTCCCTCTACATTTGGCATTATAATTCAAGTGCTTCTCTGCAAAACCCAATGCTGGCATACCCTCTGATCATCACATTCCATAAGAAAATATTATGTTTGTTTATCTTTTGAAAAACCAGGAATTCAAAAGACAGGTGCATGTATTTGTATCGATTGATGTAACTGATTCCCTCCATTGAGTTGTGGCTTGTAATGCCTGAGCTTCAACTGCAGTAGTGGAAACGTTGAAGTTTTTGTGGTGGAAATGGCAGGTTGTGATGCACCAAGTACCTCCCAAAGTAATTTTGAGCTTGTAAGGAGTTCTGTGAGTGAAGAGACACATGAAATTGTGAATTTGTATCTCTCCATTGTTTTAAAATTATCTTGTTGGCATGTGTTCATGTTCGCCTGATTGTTTCGTGAAGCTTTCATTTTAAAGTTATCTCATGCCAGAAATAATTTGTTAGTACTTTAAGATTTTGTACTGAATATTTATCTATGAGGAAGTTTGTCAAGAATCAAACCTGCACTAGTACCTGAACACGTCGCTTAAAACAAAGTAGCCCTTGTCTCGAGGAGAAAAGAAGAAATACTATGAAATTCTGTGTTGAATGGTCAAGGCATTGTAACATTGGTATGTATTGTTAGAATGAGCACTGATAGCTGATTTATTTGTTGAATTTGTATGACCCGACCTTTTGATGTGTAAGCACATTTGAAAGCTCATTAAATTGAATATTGTGTATATTTGGTACGGTGAAGTTTATATGTGGTAGATTCTTTTTAAAAGGTGAATCAATGCCTTTTATATAATGTTGCCATATTTGATTGAAGTCAAGTCCAGGAGCAGTCAGAATAGTGATGCATTAAATCAGTGGGAAATGACAGAACAACTACCAGAAATTTTCCAAAGACAAAAATTCATATACAGTCATGATTATGGAAGCACCATCACATTTTGTATTTGAATAAACAATAACAATATGTTGATGAAGTTTATGTAAACCAAAATTTAAAGGAAGCCGCCATTATTAGTTATTGGCTACATGTTCGAGCACTAGAGTTAGATCTAGCTCCCTATAATCATTCTCTCACATCTTCCATACAGTGTCCTGGTTTGTTGTGCATTTTAATTGAATTATTGTGTGTTGAGATATGAAATGAAGAACGAAATTTATTAGGTTCATGTATTTGGTTCCATTCAAGGTGGAATTGTAAGCGGTGATTGTTTTGGAAATTGGAGAATTCAGTATTTGTCTCAAGAACTATTTCACATTGTTATGGCTAAATTTCATGAAGCATTAGAGTTACTGAATACTTTGATAAATTCATTTTTGATGGGATGGTTAATATCAGCAAAGCCACTCTCTTTGACATTCAGACCTGTCTGCAGAATACACAGGAAAAGATTAATTTTTTGCAGCTTGAATCTCAGCTACAACAAGAAGAATTACAACAGTGGAGTCATCATTCTGAACTTGTTCTTGTTCAGAACATTGAGATGGACTCCCATCAGCAACAATAAATAGCAGATGCGGTACCCATTTTAAGCGCAGATTTGCAGAAAGAAGGAAAAATCCAACCATCACCTCCCAAGCCCATCATCAGACCTTGGGAAGAGCTTGTCCACAACAAGCACAGAACTAGTCTTGGATATGACAACGATGTGTCCTTTCATATTCTAGACTACTCCAAGCCCATCAAATTTCAGAGTTTCGGATTCCTTTATGACAGTTCAGATTCAGCTGTTCCAGATCCTGCTCCTCCTCCACAGCAACAACAACAACAAATTGAAAAATTCCAACACTGTGATCATGTTGGCCATATGAAATATCACTCTTTCGATCTTCACCCATGCAAGCACTGTGGTCAGCACACCCATTCTTCACACAGATGCTTCAGAAACAAGCCTCCTGCAAGAACAAAGATTCATCTTGGATAGAACGCTTCTTGGAAATGGGCATCGACAACCAAGAAGATGTTTAAGTCACATGTCAGAACTTGTTCTAGAATATTGAATAATATTGCAGTTAAGTTTTCTCCATCATCTCACCTTGTACCTAACAGGGGGGAAAATGGTGGTCATCTACAAAATTCAAAGTCACATCAAGCAAGCATGAGCCACAATCTCTCATTTTAGATTCAGAGTTGTAGCCAAAGACACAACAGTTCAAGCGAGCCTGAGCCACAATTCATCATTCTAGATTAAGAGTTGTAGCCAGAGACACGGATGCCCATAAGCATGCCTTTGGTTGATGGATAGATTTAAACCATCCATGTGAGGTTCATATTCTTCCTCTTCAAAGAATTCAAAGCACTTCCTCTAGTAGAAGACTTCAGCGTCTTGCCAGCCTTGGTAGAGTTCCAGGAAATGCATCAAGCATTCCAGAGTTGGTGGTCATCCTTAAACCATCACAGGTTGTAGACTTCCCTTCTTTTAGGTTGAAGGTCTCCCTCTTCAAATATGAGGGACACTTCCTCTAGCAGAAGCACTCAGCTTCTTGCAATATTTGGAAGAGTTCCGAGAACTGTAATAAGCGTTGCATTCCAGTGTTGGTGGTCATCCTTAAACCACCTCTTTATGCCAACATTTCAGAGAGTTGATTCAGCCTAAGTGTTGCCATGCATACTTTGCATATTTGTATTACAACTCTCTTCTTGGACTCACACATACCCCTTCGGATTAAGGGGGGGAATGTTGAACACCTAATCCTCTATGGGTAGGTGTGGAAGGCGAAGAGTCAAAAAATGGAATCCAAGTGACCCTGGAATGCAAAATCCAAGGGTCAAACACCTAATGCTACTAAAATCACATCTATGGTTAATAATAAAGCATCTCATGGTTATCCTTCAATTCGGTAAATGTGTATATTATCATGTGTTTTTACCATGCGTGTTTAACGAAGCCACGCACAAATTATGAAAGTTGATTTCTATGATTCCTAATTTTCAATCTACTAATGAAAATTTATGTCGAGTGTGCTAATTGAAAGAAGAGAAGGGGGCATTCCCATCCCAGCAAGAACAAGACTAATGATATTTTGTAACTCGTCCATTCTAACCTATGTCGACCTATGCACGTGCACGTCCTTGGTGGCTACCTCTATGATATAATTTTTATTGATGACTTCTCCGGGAAAACATGGATATTCTATTTGAAGCATAAGGATGAAGCATTCGACATGTTCAAGGACTTCAAGGCATTGATAGAGAAATCAAATACAAAAGAGAATCAAAGTTTTCAAGTCCGACAATGGTGGAGAATATACCTCAAATGAGTTCGTTGATTTTTACAAAGAGGTTGGAATAAAAGAGATTATTGTACCATATAATCCTGAGCAAAATGGTGTGGCTGAAAGAGAGAACAAGTCTATCATGGAAGTTTCCCAAGCCATGTTACATGATCAAAAGCTACCAAAGTTCCTTTGGGGAGAAGCTACAACACAACTTGGCCTATGCTCAAAATAGGTCTTCATCAAGCCCTAGACAACAAAACTTTCTAAAGAAGTGTTTTACATCATGTGAATGTAAACACTGCAAATTTATCAAGTATATATTATTATTGATAAAAGATGAGATGATTATAAGGGGAATCACCAAGGCTTTAAATATAGCCTTACTAAGAACTGAAGAGGCATGATCGTTGATCATGCCCTTCCACATTAATAAATCTAATACAACTATATTTAACTAATAATCAATAAATTATACATAACATTTCCCTCTCTTAAAGATGCCTTTGTCCTCACATACGTAATGGTGGGTGTTGCTGACGAAACACTTCGCATTCCCAAGAGGCTTCTTTCATCAGCAAACTCTTTCATTTGATTAAATATTTCGTAATAACACGAGAGCATAGCTTGTTTTCTCAGTAGATAGGATATACTTTCGAGTCTAAAATGATCCTTCCTTCATCATCCAAAATTTGGAGTGTCGTTTGGGATGACCGATGGTCACTCAATGCTTTTAAGTATGACACATGGAAGACGTTGTGAACACGACTTGTATCGTAAGTACCAACCCATAAGAGAATTGACCGATCTTTTTTTATACTCTGACATGCATCATAGAACTTTAGCCAATTTATGCTCTTTGCCTGTGGACAATCCCCTCAGACAAATGAGCTGACAAACACCCGCCCAACTTCAAAATGATCTCTTAGTTCGATTACTAGCTTTCCGTTGCTTCATACGATTTCGAGCAATATTCGTATTTTCTTTAGAATTTGGACGACCTTTGGTGTTCTTCCAACCGCTTTTTAACCTCGGCGTATTTGATCGACCGAAGAAAATCTTTCCACTTCGGGGCTCGTATCCATAAAAGATTGAACGTAATATTTTTTTCGATTTAAGGTAAGTGGAGTTATACCACTATTCACGAGATGCAACCATTGAACCCACTTATTTTGTTTTTCTTGCTAGCATAACATCGTAGGTAAGCTTCCAAACATTTAATGACAATCGTTTGTCCATTTGTTTTGGGAGTACAGGCTAAGCTCATGTTTAGGTAGGTTCATGGTTGAACAATTCCTTCCAAAAAATTTCCTTTAAATTTGACATCCCCCGTCGCCGACAAGGACTTTTGGGTAATGTAGTTTATAAAGGAGGTTGCTCCACCTGTGCAACGAAATAGCCCGTATGGCGTATTTTTTATTAATTCGGAAACTAAAAATTCAAGAAATCCCATTCGAGTGTTTGAATCCATTTTTGATAAAGGGAAATGGATTTAGCACTACCAAACCCTTAGTAATCGAAAATACTAAAGTTTAACAACCGTAAACATGATTTTGATAAAAGATTTTATGATTTTTTAAAAATATTTGCTCTGATTTTGGGGCCAAAACATCATTTCCGGGAAGACTACGACGTTTATAAATATGTTTGCGAATATCTCCACAATTTTCTTTTGGAGATTCTCGTTTTCTCGATAGTGATAAAGTGAGCATATTTAGTCAATCTATCTACTACGACGAAGATCTTATCCTTCCCATCAGACATGTAATCCTTCAATAAAATCCATCGATATTTCTTCCCATTTCCCTAATTCGGAATATTTAAGGATGAAGTAACCTGTGTGTCATAATATTATCACTTTTATTTCTTTTCACACTTTGTCACATTCTCGCTACATATTTTTGAATATCAGGACTATACGTCTCCAAAAATGATCCATATGTATCGTAATAGGTTTTAAAATATCCTACATGCCTGTATGACATGGAATCATGTGATTCCTTGAGTATTTTTTATATAAACTTGGATTTGGAGTTTAGATAAATTCTTCCTTTGTACTACAAGATATCGTTCTTCCACTCAAATTTTGAATTTCTTGGGAGATTATTGATTATATAGCGTAATTTCTAGATCTTTGTAAAATTTTACCAATCTCATTAAGCCATTCGTGAACAACAACCAAAAACCTGCATACGTAGTGTTGGTTCTTCATCTTTTTCAGATAAAAATATCCGTTAATACATTGCCTTTTCCTTTCTTATGTAATATCTCCATGTCGAAAGCGGAAATTTTTCTCGATCTACTTTTGTTGTTCTTCGTAGAGTGTTTTTTGTTGAAGGAGATACCGAAGATCGTTATGATCCATTCGTATGAAAATTTACTTCCCTATTGCATCTGTCTCCATTTGGCCAATGCGTGCATAATTGCGAGCATTTTTTTATGTGGACTTGAGAGATGCTTTTGTTTATTTAGCTTCCTTCTTTTAAAAGCGATAGGGTGCCCTTCTTGCATTAATACCGCACCTATACCGAATCCAGAGGCATCACATTCGATGTGACAAATGGTTTAGAAAATCGGGAGTCGTCAATATTGGCATTAGACATTACTCTTCAAATCTTCAAAACACTTTCCTCGCTTTTCATTCCATTTAAACGAATTTTTCTTTAGAAGATTTGTAAGAGGTAGTTCTCCGTGCGTAGTCTTTAATAAATCTTCGATAATATCCCGTTAATCCTAAAAGTCCTCTTAGCTTAGATATATTCGGTTTATTCCATTCCTTTATAGCCTTAATTTTAGAAGGATCCACCTACTCCTTCATGGGATATTATGTGTCCTTATATTCAACTTCTTTCCAAAGGTAAATTTGGAATTTTTTAGCATAAATTGATGATTCCTTAATAATGTGGGAACTTTATCCAAGTACAAAGTGCTATTTCCAAGTTTTACTATAAATCAAAATATCATAAAAAAATACTAAGACAAATTTCCTAAGATAAGGACGAAATAATTCGTTCATAGTAGCTTGAACGTAGCTGCATTTATGTCAACCCAAAGGGCATTACTTAAACTTGTAATGACCTTCATGTGTTTGAAACAAATTTTGGTATATCTTCCAATCTAATTCCTCGATCCTGGTAATATCCCGACCTTAAGTCTAACTTAGAGAAGTATTTTGCGCCATGTAGCTCATCTAGAATTTCATCGATAAAGGGAATTGGAAAGTTATTTTTAACTATTATCTTATTTAATCCTCCGTAGTCAATGCATATCCAGAATGATCCATCTTTTTTCTTACCAATATAACTAGGAGACATACGTACTTTCCTTTTTCGTATGACCCCACATTTTAAAAGGTCTTGGATTATCTTCTTAATTTCATTTTTTTGGTGATGCGGTAGCGATAAGGCTTGATGTTAACAAAATCGATCTCCGCTTAATTCTATTGTATGTTCGATTTACCTATTAGGAAGCATTTTCATTGGTGTGTCTGAATACTTTTTCTGTGTTTCCGAACTAGTCTCACTGTGACTCTTCATGGTTCCTTTTTGTAGATAACATTTCTAACCGATGACATTGTACTATATAGCCGCGCTCCTTTTGACGTCATCTTCATCATCTGGGATGACGATACGATTTTACTTTCTTTTCTAGGGGCTTGCAATCCATATAACTTTTTGCTTATGCCCCTTCCCACTTTCAAAGCTTATAAACTACTGATGACAAGGTAATAAGTACCTAAGGTCAGAGTCATTGAATTCCTAAAACCACATACTCCTCCTAGTTTGCACGACATAGAATGGAGATTCTAAACTAAAGTCTTTAATCTATAATTTGACTTTATGGCATTTCCGCTTGCTCAATCTTCTTACCATCAAGCCACCATTACCTTCATTAGGCATGGGAAAAGTAAAGATGTTGAGTCTTTTCGTCACAGTTGAATCTAGAAAATTTTGGGCAGTCGCCGTGTCAATGAGAACCATTACGTTGTTTTTCTTAATATGTTCATTAATTTTAGTGTCCTGTTGTGATACACTGTCATGGATGATAAAGACACTTATGGAATGAAGCCATCATCTACTTTTGGAGAGAACCTTTGGGTGTCTTTGTTAGGTACCTATATTACTGTGATAGTCCCTTACTGTTGTTAGTGTAACTCTTATTGTTACTATTGCAAAATTCTGTAACCCCCATATCGTTATTATCAGGCCCTTAAATTATTATTTTAGGCCTGGCTTAGATTACATCGTGGCCCACTAGGATTACATCATGGCACATGGACTCCTATATATAGAAAGGAGGTTTCTGTAATTAGATCATCGAAGAATTTTTCATTAATGTAATGTATTGGAGATTGCCCTAAGTGGCTTATTTCTAAGGCGTTGATATCTCTTTTCTTCTATTTTTGGAGCTAGTTTCACAACATTTTCTATGAGAGCTTTGGATTCTAGGGTTTTCACTGCCCAAACCCATTATCGAATTTTCGATGACACTTTTTATAGGAAGTTTCGTGGCCGAAATTTTTAGGGGTGTGAAGTCGAAATCCCGAGGAACATCATCAAAACATTTCGCAGCTTGGTTCAATATTTTCGTAGATAAGGATCTCAGAAGAAGCCCTTTTACAGTTCCTCAATTTAATCTACAAAGCCATCATGGAATTTGCACTATAATTTTTTTTTCAACGAAGTTTCAGAACCGAAATTTTTAGGCTGGTCGAAATCCTAAGGAAATTCTTCGAAAAATTTCGCAGCTTGTCTTTCGCAATATTTTCGTAGATAATGGGTGGTTGTGCCCTAAATTTCATCTCAAAGAGGTGATCGCGGGAAAATCTCTATAACTCTCCGAGCATCGATTGGAGTGCCGTAAAAAGTGGTCACAAGTACATGGACTATAGTTTCTTTGATACCTAATTTAGAGCTTGTAACACAAAACAAAGGACATGTAGCAAGTCGTACAAGTTCGATCTACTGAACCAGCTCATAATTAGGTCATCGTGGAGATTGACATAACTTTTCTCGAGAATCCAAACTGTCGTACCCGTGGCATTTAAAATGTAATGCAAAAGGGTACCTTAGTTCAAAATTTCAGATATTTAAGAGCCACAATCATAGAGATAATCAAATTTCAATATGGAGCCTCAAAAGCAAGAAAAAGGTGTGTATTTTTTCCTAATTGTGACAAGTCTCTGCTTTGAAGAATCAATTTGATCGATTCCAAGGGCATATTGTAGAATAGATATCGCATTGGGTTCTAAAAAATGTTCCGTAAAAATAATTCAACACCCATTAGTTTCTCCAGAAGGCTCTACTATGACTCATGAAGATGAAGAATTGGAAAACATGATCTATCAAAATTACAAATAAAAGAAGTGCACTAAACTCATTCTCGCGAAGAGCAGAAAATGAAATGGAAGTTTTGAAGAAAGGCATGGAAGCAAAGATGAATTGTGTGAAGAATAATATGGATGGTTTGAAGAAAGGCGTGAATCTAAGATAGATGGCATGAAGATGGCATGGAATCCAAGATGGATGACATGGAAGTTAAAAATGGAAAACATGAAGAATGATCTAAAAGAATACATGGAAGGTTCGATACAAAGCCGATACAAGAAATATTTCCTAATGGTGAAAAGATAGTAGAGGAAACTCATGATGAGAACAAAATAAATGTTAATCATGATTTCATAAAATCTAGTGTTGGTTAAAAGGAAGAACCACTCATATTCCAAAATGGATATGAGGAAGTTTGATGGGAAAGGATCCCTGTAACATGGATACTACAGATGGAGCAATATTTTGATCTCCATAATGTGCAAAACACACAAAAGGTACGCATTCCAACTCTACATTTAGAACAAAATACATTTGTATGGTATCGATGGCTTTTTCTTCCCATAAAAAAATTGTCACTTGGTCACTTACTATGAGGAATGATAACACATTATGAGGATACAAAAAGCAACACCTTTCTTTAGCCAATTTGGAGCACCCAAACAAAAGGGGTTTAATGGGGAAGACATTGAGGACTTTCAAAATTGAATATAAGTAAACTTATATTTCCGTAGGAACACAGATTGATCTTCACTTTAAAGGATAACATCCAACATGAAGTTCGCGTTTCGAACTTGATCTATCGAGAAGGTACCTGCTAGTAACAAAATTGAATGTAAAATTATGGCAACGAGGAAGCCTACCACTCACTTCTATAAAGAATAAAGTGTTTCTATGCCTAGATTTCCACAACCCACAAGGTTGACACCACAACAATTGGAAGAAAAAAGAGAAAAATGTCTTTGCTACAAGCAGATAGCAAATACACTAAAGGCCATAAGTAAAAGCCGAGAAGAAATTATTTTACATAGATTGTGAAGAGGAAGAAGAAAGAACAAGAAGAGGATATACACTAGGAACCAACCTTGAAGAGGAAGAAATGAGTCCGACCATATCATGTAATGCATTGATGTGGGAATTACTACCTCCTCAAACTCTGCTTTATAGAAGAAAATATCAAGAAGAAAAAGGGTAATAGTGTTGATTTATCTGTGTAGCAATCTATTATTTTATTCATTGTAAGGTAGCCAAGGAATTGAATTATGTTTCCAATACCCAGCACTTAATGTCAAGTGACAATGGTAAATGGAGGAACCATAAATTGCTTTGGAAAATTTGCTAATATCAAGCTAACCATGGGGGAACATGCATTGAATAGTCCAATGATTTCCATTCCCATGGGAGGTGTTGATGTTGTACTAGAGTACAATGGTTACAACCTTGGGTATGGTGCTTTTAATTTTCAAGAACTTTTCTTAAAATTTGCTTTAAAAGGAAAGGAAGCTCTAATTAAGGATATCACAGGAAGCCGGGAAAGATAATAAGCTCTAATGTCATGACAAAGCTTCTAAAGAAAGAACAACGAGGTGTAATTGCACAATTATGCTCACTAGAAGTTCCAACATCAAAATCATCTATTTCTACATATCTCCAACAAGTCTTGGACAATCATTCCAAGGTGTTTGAAACTCCAAAAAGACTCCCACCTATTCGTGATCATGACTGCTATTCATTTGATTCCAGGAAGTTTTCTCCAAAACACGTCTATAGATATCCTTATGTCCAAAAGAGCGAAATTGAATGTATGATTGCGTAAATGTTAGAGGCAAGTATAATTCAAACTAGCCAAAGGTCTTTTCTCTCGCTCCCGTACTATTGGTACACAAGAAGGATGGACTGGGTGGCACATGTGCCCGCATTATAGGGAGCTCAATTTCATTCTTGTGATCGATGAATTACTGGAAGAATTACATGGAGAAATTTATTTTACCAAGTTGATCTTCGTTCGTGATATCATCAAATTCGAATGAAGACCGAAGATATTCCAAAAACATTTCAAACTCATGAGGGTCATTAAGAATTTTTGGTCATGCCTTTGGCCTTAACAATGCACCTTTTCTACATTTCAAGGGTTGATGAATTCCATTTTCAAAACCCACCCTTAGAAAAATTTGTGCTAGTATTTTTTGATGATATACTAATCTACAACAGTGGTTCTGGAAGGATCATGTTGAACATGTTTATGGTGCTCAAACTATTGGCAGAGAAACAATTATATGCAAACATCCAAATGTTTCTTGGAGCACAAAAGGTGGAATAATTCGGGTCATATTGTATCTCACGAGGGTGTTAAGGCAGACCCCAACAAAATTAAAGCCATTAAGTACGGAAAGTCCCTACAACCATAAAGCAATGGTGAGGATTTCTGCCATTGCATTATTGCAAGTTCATATACAATTGATGGGAGAATAAAGACTTCCAACAACATTATTGAAGAAAGATGCATTTTCATGGACTCGAAGTAACCAAGGCATTTGAACATCTCAAAGAGGCAATGTGTTTTACACCCGCCTTAGCTATGCCGTACTCACAAAACTTTATCAGTGGAATGTGATGCATTAGGAAATGGGAATTGGTGCTATTTTATCACAGAAGGAAGACCCATTTCTTTTGAAATTCGTCTAATCAAAGGAAAGTATTTACGAAACCTATTTATGAGAAGGAAATGTTAGCAATACTACACACTAAAGAAATGGCAAACTTACCTAATGGGAAGACACTTCACAGAAATGATCATGATAGTCTTAAACACTTTTTGGAACAAAGACTATCTTCGAAGAGCAAAGAAAATGGGTCACAAAGATGTTGGGTTATGACTTAGGCCAATCTACAAAAAGGAAGCTTAATGTTGTTGCAGTATGCACTCTCAAGAAAGAATGAAGAGGTGAAGCATTTCTTTGTGCTATTTCTATTATCCAACTAGACTGATAACCGAAGAAAGAGATGAATGGAAGAAGGACACAAAAGTATGGACACTCATTCAAAAGCGCAACAAGATCCTAAGATATCCGATACATTTGAAGTTGGAAAAATGATTCCTTAAGGTACAAAGATCGCTATATTCGTAAGAATTCCCAACTAAAACAAAAGATTATTTTGGAATTGCACACTTCTCCTTTAGGAGGACACTCAGATTTTTAAAAAATTACCATACCAAGAAGAAAGATTTCAATGGATTTTATCACAAAGTTTACCTAAGTCCGAAGGAAAGAGTGTCATCATGGTGGTAGTTGATAGAATTATCAACTATGCACACTTTTGTGCATTATCTCATCCATTTAAACTTATGCGGTTGCTATCAAATTTATGGACAATTCAAAAGCTACATGGAAACCGAAGGGTTAATGTGAGCGACAAAGATCCCATTTTTACTATAAACTTTTGGACGTAGTTATTTTCTTGTTTGGGTACTCAATTAGCTCATAGCTTTCCTATCTTATCATCCTCAATCCGATGGTCAAAATGAGATAGTAAATAAATATTTGGAAGGATATTCTCATTGCTTTGTATTTGATAAACAAACACAATGGGTCAATTAAGCCATTTCTCGCCGAATGGTGGTATAACACTTCCTTCCATACCGCAAAGCAAAATGACCCCATTTATGGTACTTTACTGACATCATCCACCATCCATCACATCATCTTTAAGATAGTACCCCAAAGGTTCAAGATCACATCGAGCATCAACAAGAAGTTCTCCAACTTTAAAGGATAACCTCGAATTCTGGCACAAAAATCGAATGAAACAACAAGAAGATCAACGTCGTTGTTGTAAGAGAAGTTTTGATGTAGGAGACCGAGTATTTTTACGCTTACAACCATACAAACAAATTTCCTCAAGCAAGCTAAGAAGGATAATAAATTATCACCAAAGTACTATGGTCCTTACAAGGTGTTGCAAAATATTGGTGTACTATGGCATACAAATAGAGCTTCCCACTTTTTCACGAATGCATCCATTTTTCATGTTTCATGCTTAAAGAAGGTTATAGGTGAAAAATATTCCAATTCAAACAATATTGCGAACTTCTGACGAGGAAGGAAAATCATATTAGAACCCTAAGTGGTCAGAAAAAGGAACTCGATGAATATGGAATCGATCAATTTCAGTATCTCATCAAGTGGAAGAACTTACCCATCGAAGATTCTACATGGGAGGGTGAGAAATTTATACGGTACACCCGTAGCGACTAAGCGTTGAGGACAACACTTTTGAAGGAGAGGGGCATGTTAGGTCCCCATATTACTAGTATAGTCCTCTATTGTTGTTAGTGTAATCCTTTATTGTTATTATCGTACCCTATAACCCCTATATTGTTATCAGGCTCTTAAATTATTATCGTTAGGCTCGCTAGGATTACATCAGAGCTCATCAGATTACATTTGGCAATATGACTCAGATAAAGAAAGGAGGTTTTGTAATGCATTACCGAAGAATTGTTCATTAATGTAATGTATCGGGAGGTTGCCCCCTTGAAGTGGCTTTTTCTTAAGGCATTGATATCTCTTTTTCTCTATTTTGGAGTTGGTTTCACAACAAGATTCTATTCCTTCTACATTTGAATCATTATTGTTAGAGTCATTAGTTACTTCACAATTATACATATTTTTTTTTCTTTTTCCATTAGCACATCAGGCTAGGGTCCCACTTTTCACCACAACGTTTGCTCCCCCTCATCCTTTGTATTTCCATTTTAGATTTTTCTCCTTCATGAAGGCATGGTGGAACATATTTCATGTTATCTTCTTTTTGTATATTAAGGAACCTTCATCTCGTATATTCTCTTTCGGTTTTGATCAATATAACCTTCAAATTTATTTTCAAAGAAATTTTTTCTTTTTTCCTCGTTAGTTCTATCGATGTAATGTTGTGAAGTTCGAGCTCTTCTTGTATATGGATTTTAAGTCCCGAGATGAAATATTGGATTAGGGATAAGATTCGACAATCCCAAAGATCGTGACGCTAAGGTATCCCATTCTTGAGTGTAATCATCCACATTTCCTTTTGGCGTAATTTGATGAATGTTGAGAAAATTTCTTCTTTTATACCTTGAAATATTTTAAAGAATATCCTTAAATTTTTATTCAACCGATAGCAAGCATCATATTTTTCCACCACAAATACCAATTATATGCTTCTCCTTCCATTTTCATGAAGCGTTGCTTAATTTTTTTCATCATCACTACAAATGTCATAAATCTCAAATATTCTTCGCTTTTATTAAGCCATGCAACACTATTTTTTTTCATTACCATCAAACTTAGGTGGCTCAATTCTTGCTTTCTTCTTTTCAATGATATGCTAACTAGATGAGAAGGGGATATTGATTAGCAAATGCATTCCGCAGCTACTATTTGAGAATCTACTATCGTCTTCGTGATGATGTGGGGAATCAATTTTTTCATGATGCTCTTCCGAGTTCCCCGAATCGCCGAATTTTTCCGTTGATTTTGTTCCATATTGGGGAATATTGGTCATCGTGTTTGACTTATCTTCCTCGTAGAGTTATGTCATCTTTGCATTGCTTGACTACGATTTTATGTGGCCTCGCTATAATTGAGCCAAATTTGTCTTTCTATTTGATTTATCTTTAAAGCTTTTTGATATCATTGGAGTTTCTCGTAAATCGGCATTCTAGATCGATCAATATTTTGCCGAAATATCTTAATTATTATTGACCGTTTCTCAAGATCCAACAATTTTTTTTGGAACTTACCATCGACATTGATGACGGCATATTGGAATGCGTATGCTGGTGAATATTTATCTCAATAGTTTTCCCCCTTTTTTTTAAATAATAATAATAATTATTATTATTATTTTTATTATATAAATTATATAACTATTATATATATATAATTATTAATTAAAAATTATATAATATATATTTATTATATAATTTCAAAAAAAATTTCGTCCATTCAAGAAAGAAAAAATTTAAAATCTAGACCCTTACGATTCGATTATACCTTGTCTTGTGGTTTTACGAATTAACTTATTTTTCAACGTAATTTTTTACATATGTTGACTACGTCTGCCTGCGGGAGCGTTATTGTTAGCCCAGGTAAAAACACTTTGTATTAGTCCAAAAAGTATGATGTTTCACCATGTGAAACCACGTGAAAACGACAGTATGTTCAAGTGCATGTTAAGACACAATGGGGATTTAAGTGCGTATTGTGTGGACAAGGGGCCAATGAAGGACAAAAAGTGGGACGTGATGTGATTGGGGACGCGTGAATTGTTGGATCAACCACGAGTAGAAGTCAATGAGGATTTGATGACTTAGGTGAAGGCGCAGTGGTGACGAGAGGAAGGGTGGTTGTAATTGTGGGGAGATGTGGCGAGAGGGTCGCGAAGTGGGGAAGACGATGAGTGGTTTTAAGGGGGAGAGGGCTCGGGAAGGGAAGAAGGAAAGCAATAGGGATGGCCGAAAGGTGGGAAGATGGGGAAGATGGTGGTGGTTTTGTGGGGAGAGGTTCGGGAAGTGGGGAGAAGGGGAAAGCCAGGGATGAAGTAAAAGGGTGGAAGATGGGGCGGGGAAGAGTTGGCGGAAGAAGGGAAACGAGGGTCGGTAAGTGGTAGAGGAGGGGGGGCAAGAGAAGTAAGGGGCAAGCAAGAGGTGAGAGATGAACACGAGAACAAGTGGGATGGGGTAGGAATGGTGGGGTTTTTTTAAAATCGATTTGTCAAAAAAAAAAAAAAAAAATGTGGACTTGATCTAGAAAATTCTGAATCGGATAACAAAGAATCTAACCGAGGAGTGAGTCAAGTTGGAGTGCCAATGGAGTGTAAAAACTCGGGTAAAATTGAATAATTATATATTATTATTGATAAAATATGGGATGATTATAGGTGGGAATCACCAGCTTAAATACAACCTTACTAGTTTCCCTTTGGCAAAGAGGCATGATCTTCGATCATTCCTTCAACATTAATAAATCTAAGACAACTATATTTAACTAATAATTAATAAATTATACATAACAAAGGTGAAGCCCGATATTGGTCATATAAGGATATTTGGCTGTCTCTATGTATTTTCATGTCCCGAAGGACAAAGGGAACAAGATGGAAGCCATCGTAAAGAAAGGTACATTTGTCAGATATTGTGAAAATTATAAAGCCTTTAGAATATACATATATGGTCAAAGGAAAATCAAGTTTAGCATGGATGTAACCTTTTTGATGAGATATTTTCCTTTGAAAGCAAGGGACCTTCCTTCGCCTTTCCTATTGAGAAGAAAATGATGACATTGACCTACTAGGGAAGGCTCTTTGTGCCAGACCAGAGGGAGGTTGCCGATGATCCCATGTGGAGCGTATGTGGACCCTTGACTCCCCCTCCATTTGATCCTCAAGGTAGCAGACCTTATTTTTATTTTTGATACACACAGGATGATAAGAGACATGTTCTTACCAAAGGAACTTTTTGGAGAAAGAAAGAATCCATGCCTAAGATTAGATACATTGTAGCTATGAGCTCCATGATACAAAGCCGAGCCTACCACTTCCGAAGAATCACTCAAAGAGTAGGCTTGGAAGGATGCCATGGGCGAAGAGTATAAATATATTATGAATAATGATGTATGATGTTGTTCCGAGACCTAAAGGAAATTCAATCGTAACTTCGAAGTGGTTATACAAGACCTAAGCATGAAACCTATGGAAGCACGATATGTAAAGAGAGGTTCATGGCTAAATGTTTCTCTCAAAATGAGGGGAAGATTATCATGACATATTAGCACCATTTTCCCCACATTACTATTCGTTCTATTATTTCCTTTATCAAAAGTTAAGGATGTAACCTTCACCACATGGATGTAAAGTTAATACATTACTTCACAAAGACACAACATGAAGAATTATTTATCGAGTAACCACAGGAAGTGAAGGATAGTGCGTACCTCCACATTTGGTAAAGAAGAAAGCTCTATACATTTTAATAAAGCCACCGTAGCCTAGTATTTTTGGCATTGATGGTTAATCCTTTTAATCTTGAATTCACGAGAAGCATTTCTTACTTGGAGCCTCTACTTAATGTTGTCCAAGGTATGCCTTGATTTTGATTTGATATGTTGATGATATATTCTCGAAAGGTAGTGAGACTCTAATACCGAGTGTATTGTGTGGATTTGGCTTCCGAGTTTGAGATGAAGGATCTTGGCTTGATGCATTACTTCCCAGGATTAGAAGGGTGCTAAAGAACCTCGATATTTTCCTCTTCTCAAGGAAAATATGTCATGAAATTGTTGGAAAGATTTGGAATGGTAGAATGCAAGTCACCGGCCACACCGATGGATATTGAATTCAAGAATTTATGACAGATGTTGCTGTACCTCACTTGGTGAACCTCTTCCAGCATCAATAATTGTTCGGGGCATTATTGTTCGTTGTGAACACCGTCCAGACATATGTTTCAGGTTAACACTTTAATTCAATTCATGGCCGAGCCTCTTCATGCACACTCGGTTGCTTCAAAGAATATGTGAAGATATTTGCATGGATGACTAATCCTCGGTCGTAGATATATTGTTGGAGATGGAGGCCACATGGATACACTAATCTTGACCGGGTTGGAAATTGTATCACAAGAAGAGCACATCGGTGGTGTCGCTATTTTGTGTTCTCGCCACAATATCTTAGATGAGAAGGAAGTAGAAGTCCATAGTTTCTACATGACCGAGGAAGAGTATATTTTTGCTAGCATCGCTAGCCATGAAGAAATAATGAAGCTGAGAAATATTTTTAGGGAGTTGTTCTGGAGAAGTTCCTAGATACGACAGCGTTGATATATTGTTGCAACAAGAGTGGGATCCGATTGGTAGAGAATCCCATATTTCATTACAATTCCAAGTATATTAAGATCATGTATCATTATTTACAAGACATGGGCATAGAGGAGCAATAAGAATCCATCATATATTGGATCGGCATGTAAATAAAAACATACTCACTAAGGGAAGTTCTTCTTCGTCTTTAGAGAGTAGTTTGATTGATGGATATAACCCTCGGGTACCAAAAGATTCGTTGATCAAGAACACTATGATATGAACTTTCCCTTGCTTGAGATCGCTGTGTGAGAGGAATTGAGCTAAAGAGCTCCCCCGGGGTAGCTAGTATCCTCGCTCTATTGTTTAAAAATAGGATAGTTGAGATCCTTATCACATGGTAAGTAGCATCTCCGTCGTTTTCATCTTTGGGAATTGGAAAAAGTATACCCCGCTGGCATCCTACCCACAATTTACGATTTTTGGGATTGTTTCTCCCCATTTGGCCAATGGGTGAGCATACTTGGGATAGTTGTGATCCTTACATCTTAGTAACTAGCACTCTTCCCAAGCGATAGGATGTAGGTGTTTCAACATTGATTCTTGAGGGCCAAGTTGGGAAGATTAGCAAACAACATGATAGTTGTGTTGCTTACCCCATAGTAAATAATATCCTACCCATCATTTCGATGATAGGATAGTTGTGATCCTTACCTTCCAATGTAATTGTGATTTCGCCTATTGTCCATGGATAGAGGGTAGCTCGAGCTCCCCGTGATGTCAAATTATTCTTTTTGGACCCAACTATGTCTGGCCGTAAAGGAGAAGAGATGAGACATGACTTGATTCAATGAAGATGATGATTTGTGATATTTGAGATGAGATTCATAATGTACGGAAAATTTCTCCTCACCGAGAGGAGTGTTAATTTGAAGATCTAGGGGAAAAATCTCACTTTGTACAACCTTCCTCATCTAGAGAATACCTCTTTTCCTTGGAAGAACTTGATTTGTTCAAGGAAAATTGTATTTTTAATATGAAAACTTACACAGCACAAAATTTCAAAGTCAACCTAGAAGTCAAATTGGGCTTCCTCCAACGCCTATAAATAGACCTCATGTCACATCATTTGGATAGATCATCAAACACATATTATTATTTACTTTGGAGGTTCGATTAATTTTGAGTTGAGGGTGTTCTTCACACATGCGAGGAGTGAGAGAGAATCTATTTGATTGGGCCGAAATTTGTCTTTCGACTTCAGCAATGAATTTTGGAGTTTGGAAGGAGTTTCACTGAAATTTTGGACTTGCTTTTGGACGCCGTATCTGTACAAATATTGAGTTTTTTTGGTGCAGATTGACTTTCTGACTACAAAATTTGACCGTTATGAAATCAAGTTTGATTGTGGACTTTCTCCATTGACTAAGTTTGATCGAGTTGTTTAGATTAGCTTGACTAATGTTTAATGAGAAAGGGCAACAGAATTTTAACTACTCACCAAGCTCTTTTGGAGGAGTTTACTATTGACTTTAGGACCGGTTAGGGCATATTTTACTATTTTTTACTATGACATAATTGCATACTTTGACTTGTTGACTAGATTTGACTTTGGAGGCCTATCCGTTGCATATTGGTTGTCGTATCTTCGAATAGTTAATGAATGGACATTGACTTTGTTGTTTATGAATTGAGCTACTGTATCTCTTTGTATAAAATTTCATGAGAATTCAATAAGAAGAAGAATTTGAAAGGTTTTTCCCCCTCGTGGGGTGTTTTTCAGTCTTAGAACAAATCTGTCTTTATTTCTCGATTGTCTTCTATTATTCATTTAATTTATCGCTATATCTAGAATTTATATTAGAATATTAAATTGATTTGAAGGTGATCACTAATTAAAGAACGAATTGGGCTAAAGTGATTGTAATTGTTGAGAAGACTAGAGATGTAAGAGGTAACTATGTGTAGACTTGTATAAGTTCACAAGTATTTGTATTATTGATGAAAATATGAATAGTGATTACAATCCTTCATGGAGGTGTGCCTATCTATGTATTTAATGTCCATGAAGGTGAGTGGTCACACCTTTTTACCTCTTTTCCTTTCATTACTAATGGACCAAAGAATTCAATTTAACTATTTAATTTATCATTTATATTATTATTTTAACATCATTATTTAATTAAAATTATTTAGGAATATTTATTCATAACATTGCCAACCCCTTTAGAGATGATTTTTCTTCAAAGGACAACCGGTATGATTTCTCTGGTTGAACATGTTGGTGCGGAGTGGAATCCTTACATTGGATCGTTGTAGTACTCAAAAGTATTTGTACCTTCCTTCAAAGGAGATCAAGTAAAACCATATAATTTATAATGTCGACCTCACCAATTAAAATCCATGAATTGTTCTTAAATATTTTTAGCATAGCTCAGTTTTATTAACCATTGCAACCCATAACTACATCCATTTCTTCGAGTGGTAGGAACCAGATCCGTTTGTAGCTCTAGTTCTTGTACTTGGATTGAAACCTTCCTATATTCTCTTATTTCCTTTTTGAACTTTTTCCTCTCAAAGAGGTAACAAATATGGTTAGGTCCTTCATTGGGCATAGACAAAGATCAAGTTCTTTAGCAATATCAATGTTTATACAATTGTGAGTACTACCGTAATCTACAAGTATATTGAAATTTATTACTCTTATGAGTCCTTTAAGCTTAGGGTTTAGGTGTAATGTCTCCATCAAGTTTGTTGGTGGTGTAGTAAGCGTAATTTCTCCTTCTTAGAGACCTGTTTCTATTCTTTCCAATATGTGGTGGAATGTATTTTGTAGTGCTTGTCATTTCTCTTTTGAAGAGTTATTTTCATCATGGATTTTCCAAATACATGAAATTGTAGTGAATAAATTTCTGGGATTAATCACTTGTATAATTATTTATTGATCATGTTTTATTCAACTGCTTTCCCATCTACTATTTTATAAAGTAGTTGGAAAGGAAGCATCTTCACATTTATGTCATGGCGTCCACCTTTCCACATTTGCAAGAATTATTTTTCTCTTTTTATCTTTTTTCGACTCATTACTAGAAGTGTCCGATTCCTTCTCGAGTTCATAAATATATAACTTCTTGTTAAGCCATTTATGTCTTAAAGTCCATCACTCCCCCACAATACCATAATTTGTTTTTTTTTTTTTCTTGATATTAAGCTGTTGACCTTCATCTTCCTTGAATGATGAAATTTTTGAACTTATATTTTTTCTCAATACCACGTTACATGTATGGCTTCTTCAATAGTTTTGGGCTTCAGGCAACTTCAAGTATGCTCTGGACATACTCTTTAAGTCCACATTTATACATCATAGGCAAGCATTTATGAGAGAATATTATGTCTTACAACTAACACTCCTCATTCATCGATGTATTTTGTTACATACCCTTTTTTATCCTAGAGATCAAAACTAAGCTAAAAAATGAATTTTCTCATAATATACCAAAATTCACATCACAGTTTTTTACCATCCTAATTCCAACAAGGTTTGCATTACCTAATCCGACATCATATGACAAATTTATGATGTTTTGAAGCTTTTGACCAACAATAAAAAAATTTGCAGGTGTGGGTTGAATGGGTTTACAATCGGGCACTCGTACTTTTGATGTCATGGTGAATTCAACATGCTAACCAGTGTACAACATGCCAATCATAACACCAAGTGTTGTTCCATACAATATGTGTTGGCATTATTCGATTGGTTCGTGTAATTTTGGTGGTCCAATTGGGAGGTCGCCACGTGGCACAACAGAGGGTGTCATGTGGTGTCTTCAGGATTGGTAATTTTTTTTTTGTAACAAAGCTTGAACACCTTTAAGGTAGAACCTGGGACCTACCACAATAGAGAGTCTAACGTTCCACCACTACACCGTCCTGCTAGTTCTTAACCATATGGGTGTTAACTTGTAATTGAATATTAAGTTGCGTACATTTGGGAGGAGGGGTTGGGCATTAACTTCCTGACCCCGACTATGTTGTCACCCAAGGTGGCCTTAGCATAGGAGACAAAATGGGAGAGGAGGTGGGGATGATCCTCACCCCCAGTCATTTTCCACTTCACAGACCACCAGCAAGGAAGTAAGGTGTGTTCAAGTGAGTGGGGATGTTGTAAGCCCCAACTCCGTGTTGCACGGGATACCATATGCTCTGTGAGTGAGCTATGTCGTATGTGTGACCCAAGTGTGTGAGGGGATTCAACTTAACCCTGTTATGGGTGCCATATTACTTAGCGGGAGCCGAATTCGATGAAGTGACAATTAAGGCTTTCAATTGCTGTCGCGCTAGCAATGCATAACCGAAAGCTTTGAAGACAGAGGTTGTACAATAAAGGTGGGTGTTAGACCGACTCCCACCGACATCACCCCGCCATGTGACCCTATTCCGACAAAGGGGCAGAGGGTTTGTTTCGGAGAGCACTAGTGAAGGGTCTCCATACCTTACCCATATCATCACAATACATGACCACGTCGAAGAGAAAGGTGCTGTGTCCCCGTGGGGGTCGACCATTGCCCCGCCCCCAACCCCATGGGATGCATATGGTCAAGTTTTTTCGCATAGAAATTATCGAAAATTAATGAGGAGAAAAATGCACTTTTTTCGATTGAAATTTTCACTTCCCGAATCGTGAAAAAGGAAAAAATGTTGCACAATAGAATTGTATTGAACTGGCAGAAAAAATAAGAGAGAATTAGGAATTGTGAGGTCTAAATGGGCCTCCCAAGGAAATTATAAAACAATAGTGAAATAATGAAATAAAATTTGATTACATCATCAAATTTTAGAAAAAAAGAAAGAAAAAATTACTTTCAACTCTCATATTTTGAACTTATCTCCAGGTTTTACTCAAATTTCGAGTGAATACTTGTCGTAAGAGAAGTTTAATTTCTCATTCAATGAGTACCCATGCTGCATATTTTTTATGGACTTTTTCTACATGAAAAATGAGAATACATTAAAATCGGGATTTGTCAACGTTTTTTCATGTATTTTCCTTTTTCGTGTAACAACCTCCATCAAAAGTATGCAATATGGGTACTCCTTAGATGAGGAATTAATTTTTTCATCCAACGAGTACCCCACCGGAAATTTGAATAAACCTCAGGAGATGTTGAAAATACGAGTTGAAAAAAATAGTTTTATTATTCTATTATTTTTTAATCTTTTTATTTTTTACTCGAAAATGGTGAATCATCCCCCCATGGTCGACATCATCATATTGAACTTATCGTAGTTCTTATAAATTTTATTTCGGTTGTACATTTTTCTTAGGAGGCCCATTTTAGACCTCAAAATTCCCTTTCAATGTTTGGTTTTCTGAAAAGCAAAAGTTGTCACTGTTAACCTTTTCGATCTCAAGAAGAGTCCGGATGAGGGTTTTTGAGCATCCCGGATCTGGTCAGCAGCCTCAATTTTCTGACTTGGAGTAATCAGGAAGGAATTTTTGCAAAGCTGAAGGCTTTTACGCTAGAGACAATTAATAGTCTCTTCAAATGCACCGTGACTCATCTAATAAAAATATTGATGGTGTGTCTATCTACGTTATTCACTTGAAATCACATACACGGGGATGAGTCGCAACCCCCGTGTACACTCACACACTATATTAACAAAAATGAACAATAACCAAGGCACAAAGTTAAGAGCAAAGATAAAGCAACAAACATGTAAATTAACTAATTTGCGTGACGTTAGTGATCCAATCAAGTGTTTTGATCAAGGGGGACCATTAAAAAACCTACCATAACCGTACAATAATGAAATTTTCTATCAAAGAAAATAATAACATGTGGGAGGTAATACCCCGCATCACAATACAGTAGACCAATTAGAGTCTTGTCTTAAGCACTTTGATCATTGGATAAAGAGTGTTATGGTAGGTTTATTTATGTTTCACCAAATAACATTATTGCAATATTTCTACCCTTGCAAACATTCACACGTTACATTAACAACATGAAAAACACACAGAGTACAAATTTTAGAGCAAAGAAAAAGAAACAAACATGGAAACTCACCAATATGATCTAAACATATTGATATCATCTCCATATAGAACTTACTGTAACAATAGAGGATGCATTGTTGGAGTGATGACGCCTTGTCACCAAGGAGGTGTTGAACCTGAAATGGTTCATCTTTATATGTAGGGACATTCAAATCAATATCCAAGATGAAATTCTTTTCTTCTTTTGTTTTTCTTTTTTTGGACTAAGGAAACTCTGCCTTCCTCTTCAAAGATGACGTACAAGCACCCAACTCAAGGAAAATTCATAATCCATAATATAAATATCATTAGCATCATCCACACATTTTTGAAAGCCAAATCAATCAATTTTTTTTTCTTACCATGAGTAGGAGACTATTCCGAAAAAGAGGTCTAGGTAACCAAACAAATCCTCCGTCAACAAATTAAGTTCTTCAACATTGTTATCTTCCATATTGGTCAGAGACGCATAAAGGTTTGGTGCTTGTGTACTTATCTCAAATTTGTGAATTCAAAGTATTGGGCATGGTAAGGAACTAATAAAGGGTATGAATCCATTAAGAAGGAATGCAACCAATCTACCTTTATGGCATGCTTGAAAATGTTTCCTCGAATAGACCATGGGAAATCCCAAGTGATACAATTTATGATGACATTGCATGATAAGATATTCGTTATCGTGTTTACTTTGACTCCTCACCTAATAAGCATGAGATATGCTCTCATGTGGCTTGCACCACCGTCCGGAATTCTTCTTATACTTTTCCATCGATGATTCAAGATGCATCTCTTTCTTTGGTGGTTGTTCAAATATCATTCTTTTTTCTCATAATTGCCTTGAATCGATAACATGAATCAACATTTTTTAGGAGAGCATAGAATAACCAATCCATTCTACGAAACATTTTCATCTATCACATAGAAATTTTGTCTTGAGATAACCTGTAGTATGATTTCACAACATTATTTCTCTCCTGGTTTTCATGAGGAAAAATCCGCACCTTTAACCCACATCCCTAGATGGAAAGACTCAATTAGTAAATATATGTTGTCCTTATGGAACAAAGAAATACACAAATACAAAAGGAATATTATGAAAATTTACGAATCTCGACACCGACAACCCAAGTCTTGGTGTAAAGAGTCCAAAAACTTCTCCCTCAACTGCATATTTGGTGAAAATGCATTGATCACATCATCCACTTCATGACCAAAACGATATCTCCAGATAAGGGACAAGTTCATCAACATCGTTTTTCGAGCTAATGACCAATCAATAATTAAAAATTCTTTTTAGCCATCCTCCTTATGTGCCAAATACACAAGATCACTTCACATTTCGTGATTCTCCGCAACTTTTAATTCATTTTAAGTGAGCATTTTTTAGAATGAATGCAACTCTAAATTTCAAATAAGAATATTGATGTTACCTAAATCAATGATTTCAACCATAGTATCATCAACCATGAAGGTATTGACCTTCCAATCGACGAAGTTTTAAAAACACCTATGCATGAGGCTTCACCCATACTACTATATGTTGTGATGTATTACGACATCACCACTCATGCATCAGCAATTTCACTTTGTTGCTCATCAAACACCGCAGTAAGCCGCAGCATAACCGACACTACCATATTAAATTAAATGAAGTTGATTTTATGTCATAAATCAAATTGAATAATTATAACCAAAATGTTTTATTAAAGCAAACATTGGAGAAAACCACCCCATATTCATTTGTACCAACGTTGAGTCCATGGCTATCAATCTATTATGGGATAAATTGACCATAATTTCCAACATCCATTTTGTTTGTATTCTAGTTATAAAAGAGATCTTCCACCACTGGGATTCTCGATAGAAGAAGAAATCATTTTGGTTTTTTTATTCCAAATATTCACACTCATTTCCATATTTTCTATGTACCAGATAACTTCTTTCATCATGCGACATAGATGTCGTTTAATGGCTTTTTCTTTGTAAGAAAAAATATCAACTTTGTGCCCAGTGATCCTGTAATGATATTTCTTAATGTGAATTTTACCAACAAAGTCAATTGACAAATGTATCAAAAATCAACTTTCTCTAAATAATAAATCATGTCCTTCAAAGTCTTGGCTTCATCCGAGGAACATCATCACTTAAAGTGTTGTGTTTTCCACATTAAGGCCATCCTTGCCCATCTTCATGGTCATACATGCTGTATGTTATTACTTCTATCTTGGGATCTTGAACCATAATCTTTACAATAAAATGGAATCACTGCATCCCCTCTTTTTGGCACCGAATGCCTTGGTTTGGTTTTCCATTCTTCTCTTGCTGACTGACCATATGAGCAATGATAACAACAAAATAAATTACTAAATGTCACCACATCCGATAAATTATAAAGCACTATCAATATCAACATCTAAACAATGTTCTTCTAAAATATTTATAGTTCATATAAGATACATAAAGAATGCATCTTTGTAATGGGGTTTGCTTTGTCGACGCACGGTATGTGAATATGGAGAACTTGAGCCCGATTCCTATCCTTTTATAAAATCATCAATTCTTTATTTAGAAATTTTGGCAACATGGTCAATATTCATGTGTTTTTTGTAGACTTAAGACCAAACTAAATCTTTACTCGTAAAATGACTTTGTTCTTAGGTCTGCACCCCTCAAGAGCCATGATTGACTTCATTTATTTTCCATGTTGTCCGGATATTTATAAAAGAATGTGGAAACATATTAAGGAGTCGTGAAATGATGACATCTGGCCCAGAATTGACCATTCATTTAATATCGTATATTTCTATGTAACAATGAATCACCTTTACCTAATGATCAAAAGGAAAAAGGTAAGGTATAATTCTAATCATTAACGAGTGTGTCTATCCTTCCCTAATAAAGATAGGTGTCACCGAGGTTCATCGAATTAATTCTCCAAGGAATGTGGTTTGGTGACAAGTAAGGACCGATGTGGGACATACTAGAGGTAGATCGAGCCACCGCATGCATGGAAAGATGAATGGAGTTTATAGAGGCCTACTTTGGATCATTATTAAATGATCCTACTTAAATACCCTTAAATAACTATTTAACAAATAAACAAAAATGGATACCAATTTCGGCATGAATTTGATGCCTTAAATACTCCTTCACAACATTTAACAAAGAAACCAAAAGAAAAGTAATTAAATCCCTATTAAACAAACTTAAAAAAATATTCATTCCTAACAAGTACCGAAAAATGTTATTTGTTGCATAATTAGATAAACTTGAAGAACGAATACCTCCTTTCAAGAAATTAACACCCAATTTTGCTTTACTTAAACAATAAAAAACATCAACAAATTCTATATACAAAATGGGAAACTCAACATTTTAGAAATCATTTAATGACCTTTGTCTAAACACATTCTTTCATAAAAATATCTTATTCCAATCTTCATAGATTTATAAAAACCTACAAGCCTGCATCTTAAGTTTATTAATGTACAAAACTCAAACTAGATACAAAATCACATCATGTTGAAAAGTAGCAGTAGAAACCTACTTGAAATTTGGATGAGCTTCATAATCATTTTCTTTAACTGTTACAGCTGAAGGGGATGTAGAGTATTTTAAAGTAACAGACTGTCAATTACCAAACTCAACAGAGGTATTGGTAGTAATAAATAAAGTAGCTTCAGTTTTTGATATCACAATTTATACAAAAATAGGCAACAAATCAATGTGTCTAGGACTAAAAAAAATGATAGAATGGGTAAAGACACACATAGACTTCATTGCATCATATTGGGACCTCTCTTGGAACCAATCAATGATGTTGTAATCCACCCCTCATATGACATTCCAACATGCATATAGAGTAGTATTACAAAATCGTTGAAACGAGACTTGAACTTGGTCGAGTTTAACAAGTTAACCTTCAATTATATGAACTGGTGCTTTGTTTATTTATGACCAATTTGGTACCAAATTGACCAAATCAATATATAACTCAACAATTTGGTACCAAAACAGACCAACTTGACCGACTTTGTACCTAATTACCTAAGTGGTATCTATTAAGAGAAGTTTTGATGGCACCGGCTCCATTATCATTCCTATAGGAATGTATTTTTAAGTACTTGATTTTTAGCATGAGATGCTTTACAAACAAATTTTAGCATTTTTAGCAATTCAATTGCAATCTTATTCCACTCATGAGTTAATTTTTAGACAATTAACAACAAGAAAAAGAAACCTCTACCTCTCACAACACTGCACTGGTTCTAAATATTATTCGAATGGTTAAGAAATAACACCTCTCAATGGAAAAATCCTACAAATTCTACATTAGAAAATACATATCAGCTTTCCCCCGTTGGGCCCAAGTGGATCCCGTAAAAGAGAAAGAAAATAGAAACCTAAAGCTACATTATCTCATAGAGTAATATATTAAGTTAATAAAACAAAAAAAATTGGGAAACATGCCTAACCACAACCCACACTTGTATACATTAAGAAGCCTCAGCTTGGCACTTAAACAATACTATTTTTCATGATGTTACCTACCATTATCCTATTATGTTTTATTTTTCATTTTTCAAAAATTTTGATGGAATTTCAAAATTGATTCTAGAAGTTGCATTTTCTCATCGTCACAAGTTTTCTTAAATGTGAAATTGAGGACTTAAAAGTTTCATTTTCTAACTATAACAAAGATGTTCACTTCCACTGGAGCTCTACATACAAATAAGAATAATTTTTTTTGTTGTAATGGTAATATCCAAAGAAAACCAAATTGATAAATTTGTTGCGTATCATAACATGCTCTATGAAATGGTATTATGTCCTATTTGGAGCTCCCATTCCTTCGCATAATTTATCGTGGTTAGTAGCTAAAAATGAGGAGAGACATGCAAGAAAGTGAAGGAGAGATGGCATATGAAAATTCAATATTGGAGTTCAAGCTTCAAGAAGAAATTAAGCAATAATCCCTTAATGGCCATAATAGTGAATGGTTGCTAACTCCTTGTGGTCTTCATTGGCAAGTTGTTTTGATATTTCCGCCACACTATCATTTCGTAGGAATGTAATGTTGCAACCGTTTTTTAGCATAAGATCATTTTACAAACATATTTTAGCATTTTTAGCAATTGAATTGCAATCTCATTCCTCTAGAGGTTGTCCAATCTTTTCAATATAAAATAATAGTTCATGAAGTGTTTCATTTTCCTCCGTGTCCTACACTAATGTCATAATTAACCGATTAATGGGATCCATAATTAGTATATAAAAGAACAAATCTAAAGGCCCTTTGAAATATAAGGAAAGTACCCATATTTCTATCAAAACATATTTCAAGTGTTCAACATTGTTCATGACATTAATTCCCTATCATCGAACAAGCTCTAAATTAGGATACAAATCTTGTAGCCGGAAAATGATTTTCCAAAGGGTTTTTCCGTAGAGGAAAATTATTTTCTAGTGTCATAGAACAACAAGATTATCCAATGGGCCAACATGAATTATACTCATCAAAATTTTTAGGTAGGATCTAATGATATAATGGTCACATAAATCCTCATGATAGTAAGCATACTATTTTTGCCATATTTCATCACCGTAATATTTTCATATATGGTCCGAGCAAGTGCACAACTAAGTTCGATTTGCATTGTTCTTCATTATTTAGTATTCAGCCACTAGCCTTTAAGCCAACCTCAGCTTTTTTTAGAATAATTATTTATATGATGAATGAAATTTTAAGAGATCTCTCTAAGTTATGTGTGATAAAAATAAAACAAATAAAAATCACTTCATACTATGTATCAATTATGGATTACTACGAATTTATCCTCCACCTTCCATTTCCTGTTATCATAATTATTTTTGATAAAAATGTATGTATATAACATAATACTTTAATACAATATTCCAATACAAGTTTCCAATATAGGACATAATACGTGTTTTTAATACACACGTTTGTGAAAATTTAGATGTACGCAACCCATAAGCTTCGCTTAAGAGTTAGGAGATGTAAGGCCATTTATGGTCCGTTAGATTAGATATATTCAGTCAATTTCGTAAATCGTAGAGGAAAGTGCCATAATGTTGACGAAAATTTTGTCACAACTTTCTAACATACAGACATAATGTGTTTCGAATAGGACTATCAACGGAAAAACAAAGTTTCCGTATCTTACATTTGGTCATTTTCTCTATCTCACATCAAATATAATCGTAATTGTTATCACCCAAAACCGAGTCAAGTGGTCTCGTTTTGGGTCAAGCGTCTCGCCTTGTGATCGTGCGAATTAAATTTTGTTTCAACCTTAGCCGGAGACCGCAATCACAGTAGCCGCCGTGAGTGGGTGGTGAGGAGCCTACGGAGTGGTCGGGGGGGACGGAGAGGGGAGCGCGAGTGGCAAGAGTACCGACGGGAGCAAATAGGGTCCGACCACACGAATGGAAGATTAGAGGTCGGGGCGGAGGTTGCCCGACCGCAGGCTGCCAAGGGGTCCCATCACCGTAAGTTCATACGAGCTTCTGTTCTAAAGCTCCATTTTGTAGACCTCCGAACACACCCCTATTGTTACGCTCGAAGGCGTTTCATTGGGGCTTCGTCGTCTCACCAATGAGACTTCCGAAGCGCATGGAACCTATGAGATTTCAACACGTGTTTGTATACTCTCGTTCAACCGCGCCGCCACCGCACCGCCCTCTCGTTCGCTTCGCTCGCTCATCTCTCCACCGCCCCTCATGACAATGTTATACCACACGAAGTAAATTTTAGGTTTTCGTAGAGGAGGTAAGAGAGAGCGTACCGCAAAGGAGAGGAACCGGTGTGGCGGTGATGGTGTGAGAAGGGCAAGAGTCACAGGTGATGCTATCCTCTAACCCTAATGTTATGCTTCTGCTCATCCGCATCTGCCATAAATCTCGCAAGCGCCCTCAACCGTCCCAATCCGTTACATGTCGTTAATTCACTCTATCTTTATATCCGAGGCCATGGCCGATCAATTTATCTCCGAAGACCATTCATTCCACAGGCTACGGTTCGTCTGGGAGATTGCTCGTTTCGGTATTTTATGTCGTTCGTTTTTATTTCACTTTTTCTCTTGGGTTTTGGTCGTCCTGAGAGATCGTTTCTCTTCCGTTTGTGGTATTTATAAGGGGGTTTTGTTTTTTATGACACATTCACAAGCACCACTAGACCCCAGATATAGCTTATCACACAAAATTCGGGATACATATGATGGTGCGATATCAAACCTCAGGATACTATCGATACCCATGGTCAGAATAGTTCACCCATGGCCCTTCTTATTCACACAATGTGGGTTTTTTCCGATATTCTTATACTTTGTCATAGGTATTGGCCAAAGAACCAGAATTTTAGTATTTTTCTTCACCAACGTGCTAGGACAATGGTTTTGCTTACAAAAAAGAATATCTAATTTTTTATCCTGTGTTGTAGGTTAGGTTATGGTTTATTGAATAAATAGGTGGATTAGTGGTCATATTTGTTTTACCAGGATTTAATGTAAAATACCTGCCTTTAATGTGGAAGTTCCGGGCGAGACAGATGATTCAAAAATCGACTTGTGATGTTCACAAAATGTCTTCAAAGTTTTCTTTCGATCGCCCTTATTTTGGTCAGCTTGCCTATTTTTCTTTGGGATTTTTTCTTTTCGATGTCCGCATCACACTTGATCATGTATAAGGAGTAATGGGTTCGGCTCGTCGAAGCTCTCGAGGCATGCGTATCTTGTTATATCGTTCGTATGTTTAGACGTGGAACCAACCCAAATTTCGTATTTGAAGGAGGGGAAAAAATTCCCTAATGAGGGCAAGATGGTACACACCATCGGTCTTGAATTTTGGAAATGGTTATCAAAGCAAACCTATCTCGACTCGACACCGGTTTGGGGTTGTTCTGGAACTATTATTTTGAACTAATTAATGTCAAAAGTTCTCGAACTATTAGTTTGAACTAATTTATACCGTATTTTGACACTGTTTGTTGAAGAACTTTAACTATATACCGTCTTTTTTTAGATTTTTATGCTGTGTTCACTCGTATGTGTTTTTATATACATTCCTTACCAAACAATTTGAATACATCAATCTTACCATGCCATTCTCCCTCGTGAGTATCTCTATTTTATTAGATTACCTGTGCTTTTTGGAATGCTTAAACATGTGTCTTTTGAATACATCCCCTACCAAACCACATGAATACATCCTCTTACTAAACACAATCTCTTTGAAGACTCAATCTCTTTAAAAACTCTCCGTTTTGAACAATGCTCCTCAAAGTTATTCTATCAAGCTGATGTAAATATATATTTTCCCATATAACAAAGTACAACCTTATATTCTAGCTATACTTTTATACTCTCATTTATACATATGAGTAGGCTAAATTTATTCAACCACGCTTTGATATATAAATATATTTCCCATGTCACAAAGTACAACCTTACATTCCCCATGTACAAAGTACAACCTTACATTCTGTAGCTATACTTCATACTCACTTAATATCTCGTAAATTCCTAATTGGATAACTTTTGGAATGATGCAACATATGTTTTTAACCATTAAATCTCAATCAAATTATATTAAAAATGATATTAAATTACTTAATTTAGCACTTACCAACCTAAGCTAAATCATCTCAACAAAAATCATTTCTACTATATGTAATAGAAACTTAGTCTAAGTTCTATCATTTCGTTGTACAATGTTATTTATCCTATATAAACATAACGCAACAAAAACATCACTAAAATGAAACTACTTACCTTGTATGTTGAAATATATTTACATATACCGAAAAATAAGAAATAAGATACCGTCTTAGCTTTCTAATTGAGGTAGGACGAGTTCTAAGAGTCGGCTTTGACCCGCTAATGGCCTAATCACAAGTTTGAGTTCCAAAATTAATTCCAAGCGTATTTAATGAGTCGAATTGCTTATATGAGTGAGGAAGGCACCTTTGTAACTATTCCTTGTATGCACAAGATCAGAAACGTGAGAGGTTCGCTAGGAGAGCGTGTAAGGAGAAGCCTATATGCAGCAAGAGAAGGAGATCACTTTTGCTTTCAGTGTATGTGTGCTAGGATTTAGGAGGAACCCAACACAGGAGCTCAAATCGTACTCAGGGAACAGGGAGACTTCCGGCGCTAGAATATAGGGGTAGAGAAACAATGCAAGCAAGAGGACTCGAATCAGATTGTGGTGGTGTTCAAAGTTTAAGCAGTGGAAAACATATGTGTTTTCTAGTAAAACCGTATTGCCTTGTAAGAGATCAATTGCTCAAATTTCTCAATAAAATCTACGGCCAGAGGGTTTTCTCAAATTGCTTCTCCCAGAAAACTTGTGTTTTTTTGCCATCGTGCTTGCAACGGAGAGAAATTCGTGTCTTGTTGCAATGATTAGTTTCGTATTTGTTCTCCATGTTAGCCATGGCACTTTCAAGGGAAATCTACATGGTAGAGTCCCTTCCTCGCTCGTGATAGTGCTTTCTTAGATAATATATCCACTTTCTCATTAAATTATCCATAAATATGAGAGAGATATCCAAAAGCTTCATTTCTTTGCTGGCACTTCGTCCATAACTGTGTTAAGAACCAGATTTCACATGGCTTCTGCAATTGGCCCAATCCATATGCAATTTAGAGTCCCCCATCACTTGATCTCTTGAATACCTTCAAACATGCACCTTTCAAAATTAATTGCAAGGCATGGAATTCATCTCTATTATTTGTCCCCCGACCTCGCCGTACATTTTCGAGAGAAACATAATGATTTTCGTTTATAAACCAAGCTAACCAGCACCACATTTATCCTGAGTTCCTTAACAAGCACCATCAAGAAAATCCTAAGCCTAATTTTTATTGATCTCTGGAGCCTTTAGGAATTCTTTGAGCTGGCCTTCTAGTTTTCATGACTTCATCGTTACTACTAGCATTACTTTCTTGGCATATGAGCAAGACATAACCAGTGGTCCATAGATTTCTCATTGTTTTTCACATAATAAATCTTCTGGTGGCCATGCCAATTTCTCTTTTGCTCATTGGACCAAGTTAGAATTTTTTAACTTTTGCCAACCAAGGAATATCCCTGTTTTGGAGAGGACCGTATGATTTCCACCCGAACCCATGAACAATCCGCAAATATGATCTCCGTGATCTCGTTCTCTCATTCGGGCCTATTAAACTCAACCAGCCTAGCAAACCACTAATGAAAATCGTCGCATTCCGTGTGCCAGAGCAAAGAAGCAGTATCCACCAGATATATGTTATTGCCATGACCTCCATCCTCGTGCACTTTAATGGGGTCATCCAAGGACGTGTAATCAGAGCCTATCTCACTGCTTCATATGTATGGCTTCAATACTTTTGTCCGCGGCCATGGCAACAGTAAGTAACCGTTGTTATTTTGCCCAAATATACAATGGAGGGAATGCCGATGGCCATTCGTAGATACCGCAGTAACGCACCGCCCCGCCGGTTTCGGCGATTGCCATTCGCTTCAAGTTGCCCCACGTTGACCAAAATATGATGTGAGTTCTCCGAAAGGTTATGTAGGTGGGGCGTTCATAAGCAGAGAAACATCGTTGGTTTGTATGCAAAAGATAACGTGAATGGATTCAAAACGCTGGCAGAACGTTCCATGGAAGCAAGCTTCGTCTCGTACGCCCGCGCATTCACGTCCATATGATCTACGCGATCATGAAGCAGTTGCCGTCCAACAACCGACGCATCCGCGTACGCTACTCCGAATAGTCCAAATTGCCTAATTCCATGCATTTGCCGTAGGAATTCAATGTCCTGTTAATGAAACCTGCCGGCGGTGGCCCGTGGCTTGGATGGGTTGGAATCAACGTTTGGTTAACAATATTTTCCTTTACCATTCGTATCTAAGCTCCTGTTGAGTATCAATAGCCCTTGCCGAGCATCAACAAAGCAAAGACCCCGCCAGCATTACCGCGAGGAGGAATCACAAAAATCCATCATCTGTGTACTCTTTCTTCACACCCCAATCATCTATGCTCATCCACCATGAATCTATCGTGTCTTTGCGGGAAACTCGAACCCACGCCTTCGCAACGCTTGCCATCTGGGCAGTTCGCTCGAAAACTCGCCCCGTGCTCGCAACGGCTTGTGCTACGGTGCGTGAAGAAGACACCGTCATCGGCTTCTGGCCTCGCTCAATTTCGCATTAGCCATCACAAACATAATCGTGGTCCGCCGATTTCGGCATGGACGCAATATACACAATAAGTATGGGGGCCGGGAAGAGAGCCATCGACAAGGAGACCGAAGAAATGCTTGCGTGCAAGTCTATTTCCAAGGGGAAGTCGAAGCAGTGATAGATATCGAGGATGTGAGGCGAGAAATAAATAAAATATGAATAAATAAATAGAAATAAAACAAAATCAAGATAAAATTAAAATAAAAATAAAATAGATAAAAAAAATTTAATTAAAAAATAAAATAAAATAAATAAATAAATAGAAATAAAATAAACATTAATAAATAAATAAATAAACAAATAAATAAATAAAATGAAATAAAAATAAATTACATAGATTACAATTTAATAATATTAAATTAAAAATATTACTTACGTTAAAATAAATATAAATATTTACAATTCAAATTATAAACTTTTATCATTTGGTTTACTCTTTTTAAAATAAAATAAATTAATTTTTATTATTTTTGAAACAACCTAGCTGCTATTTTACAAACAACAAGTAGGAGTTTATACTTTCTATTTAAAGAGCATCATGGTGGTTTACTACCTTAGATAAACTTAAGATTCTATGGGCAAACAACGTATGATAATGGGTTCGCTCTATCCTATTCGCCTTCTACAAATCAAAATGAGCACACTCAATTCGACCACCTGCATACAACATGAAGGACAAGCAGTAGAAAATACGAGAATTTGACATCAAGGTGTCATTGCCTTCTTCATATATGAGGATTCCACTGGGCCTCTCGAGGATATGCAGTGCCATTTGAATGCACAATTTGTGACATGTCAATAGGTTGCTTCTTTAAAAGGCTGTGATAGATTGCTTGAACGTGAAAAGAATCGAGACATTATTAACTATAGGCTTTCCACCTTAGATGATCATAGCCCATTTTCACTATTTATGATTATCTTTTCCGCTTTGAATTCTCTTCTCGTTAAATCACGATTCAGGTTTTACCCTTCATATAGCAGAAAACGATTCACATCTCCTCCATCCGCGTCTCTGCACCCGGGTGCAATTGCCAGTAAATAGTACAAAAGATCAGACCGAAAGTGACGTAGCCTTCGTCGAGAGATGGGAAAGAAAAGATAGGGTAGCATGCAGTGCGCTGCATAAAGGGAGTGTAAGATAAATGAAGAGTAGCAGTAGACTGGGTGTTTGGAGTTACCAAAAACACTCTGCAGGGATTTTTTAGAAACAATTGCTGACCAAAGAACCAACAACAACATGGGTACTTGAGTGCAGATAGATCGAAACCACTGAAGCACTTTTCCTTGTACTTGATGAAGCAGAAAAAATGACACTCGTTGCTGAAGGAGTCCATGGAGCAAACTCACCCTGCTTTGTCCAAAGTTCATATTAGTCTTCCAAAAAGGGAAACAAACCCCATGCAGTTTTGAAACGTTTGGATTTCGTTATGTTGTCTACTATTACGAACCTGATATCCATGGAGTTGCCATGTGAGATCAGAATAAATTTTGAAATAATTTGACTGTAAGCTTTATCTCAGAAGAATTTTGTAGTCCAATGTTACAAATAATTGAGGATTTGGTGAAATATTTGGCAGTGGCACCAAAAAAAACTCTAAATACCCAGAATTAGCATTGGGCAAACGATTTAGGAACAAGGACCTTTTACCTCGTAAGCTCCTTTGACTTTGGTTTGGTACTTGCCAACACTAGTGAGGTTTGCCTATCATCTGCCTTCGACCTGTGGATTGAATCAATGGAATGAATTGCGTCAATAAGCAGGGAAAACACATAAAAGAAAAATGCTAAACTTAGGTAAAGCTCTGGAAACTAGTGCCTACCATTGAGTCATGGTGTCAAATAAGAGATAGAGCAAATCTCTCTTTGAAGCGGGAGAGTTCCATTGAGGTATTCGTGTTAGTCGAATCTCATTGGTTTACAATGTTTTGACCTTTACAGTAAATGACTAGACAACATTTTCTTGGTTGTGCATACCTATTCAAACGCAACTTTTTACCCCACAGATCTTCCAGGTGAAGGACAATTGATCATGTTTATAATAATCTCAGTGAAACCAGGGTTAAAAACCAAGACAATATCATGAAATTAACTTGACTAAACTGAACAAGAGAGTTGTACGTATTCATTAATGAAAAACAACACGTAAGAATGGAAGAATTGAAGACCAAATATTCAAGCTTTTATTAATTTCTATACTGTTTGCTGCTTACAAGTATATCAGATTCTGAATCTCTGAAGGCAGAGATTGAATCCTCTAGTATCTAACGTCAAAACGATGAATACTTTGTTTTTATATTAATTTGTCTCCTTGAAGACTACGCCCTCATACTGCCAAACTGAAAACACTTGTACACCGTGTTGTCAATCAGAGAGATGTGGGCTACCCAAATCTCTAATAATAAACGAAGGACTGCTGGAAACTGATACATGAACAGGTTTGTGGACAATATTGAAAATATGCACAGCTTAGTATATCAAAATAATGTTCAAGCTCCAAGTACTGCCATAATACATTAAAAGCACCACCTTTCCATGTCAACTCGGCCTCCTTAACATAATCAGCACAATTGCATGAATAGAAATTGTGCCTTCTATCTGTCCAGTTATACACAATTCTCTTACAACACATCTACCTTCTCCCCACTGATTATTATACACTAGTGGAGATCACCTAGCTCTTCATGGCTGTGCACAACTTGCTTTGGTGCTGCATTGCTTCGAATTAGTAAAAGAATGGATGACACCATTCTTGGAACCTTAAGTGGACTCCTTTAGTGTCTTGACCATGCATGTTTGCTCAAAATGGCTTCAATCCTTTATCGACTGCCAGTCATCTACTTCACACACAAGTCTAGCAGGGAAAGAAGGGTGCACTTCCCTCTGTTGCCTCGATTAGAAAACTGCTTGGGAATGAACTTGTGGCTTAGTTATAATTAGCATATGAATTAGATTTAACTCCCTTCATTATAACACTCATTTGTATGTCCCAAAAAAATAGCAGGTAACTTCTTTTTGTCTGCGTGGTAGCCAAGTTAACTCAACAGCAAGCCTTCATCTTTTTTAGCTCCATGCAGCTGGTTTTGCTACTCAATAAACATGTATTCATAGAATGCTACATCATGCTTACAGTCATAACGTATTTCTCATAGTAGCCCATGGGAACACGCTCTTTTGCTGCTGCTAACATCTCTGATATATTATTTCATCTTTGTAGCCATCAAAATATCCATGTAATTCACCATCTTGCTCCTGCTAGGTGCTGTTACACACCTCTTTAAAAGGCAACAGGTTACAGAAAAGTGTCCTTTACTTCTGCATCCGATTTGGGATGTGTGTTCAACCATCCAGTAGCTTTTGAAATGCCTTCATTTACAAAAACTGCTGTTTCAAGGGCCTTGAGGACAAGAGAAACGATTGCCCCTTGTCATTTCTTATTTTTCTAACCTTCTTCAGGATTTTTCTTAAAACCTGATTTCATTGAAGCTCATCTTTTCACTGTTTTACGCTCTGATAGTGTCTTTATTTTAGTTTGGGAATATTCATGGTTAATAAACCTACAGTTACCTGTCTATTCCATTTCCAGTTGTGCAGAAACTTCATCAACATATCAATTTCTTTGTGAGGTAGGAAGCTCCCAGTAATATATCAGTATGAGTGAACAGAAACCACATCTAATGTACCATCCTCCAATACTCTAACTCCACGAGGCAGTTCATGTGATCCAGCAATCATGAAGAATAGGCATCTTCCACTGATTTCTGATCTAATTCATATGAACTTTGACTCCTCATATCATAAGGACATGGCCTCACAACTGCAATATTTTTCTTGGTCAAGACAAATCCTGCTTGGGAGGTTTCTCCTTTGGGAAGTCCCACACATAAATCAAATTTAAGGACCTGAGTTGTACGTAATACAGCAATAAAGTCTTTAGTCTCTTCCTCGGAGCCTCTCTTTCCATATATTCTCATAGCTCCGTCTGCATTTGACATTTCCACAACCTCATCCTTGATCACTCTGGTTTCCCTTTGATTCAAATCCAATCTTTGTCTTTTCTTGATCTTGAAGAATCTGGCATGGTTCTTTCAACTTTTCGCTCAGTTCATCATAACAATAGTTTGCCTTTTGGCTTGGTTCTCTTTTTTAAAAAAATCAGAGAAATCAGATCTTTAAATAATTTGTCAAGGTTTTAATCTGTGTTTTTTCATATACGCTACCCCTAGAGCTATAAGAGACACATTCTCCAACTCACAGACTTACAGACCTTGCTTAAGACCACTATGCAAATGGTTGACTTCATGAGATTTTGACATCACTGAAGGTTTTTGAGACCCACTAATTCATTTATTTTCATTAAATATTTAAAGTGTAAATCTTTGAAATGAACATTATTCATCTCCAAGGAAACAAGTCATTTAAATTAGTATTGATACAGATTCAGCAGCTAGCTAGAAACATAGCCTTGGTGATTTTGAGAGGTTGACCTTTCTTATGATTATTTTTGTAGGGATTGATAAAGGTTGTGCAGAAAGACAAGTCAAAGAATTTGCTTTGGAAAGCAAGGAATTAGACGCAGCCAATGGGGCAAACACATAAGTGTCATGTCGTCAGGCAAGAATATATTGCAGTCTCTAGCATTTCCAATTAAAAAAAATGCCATTCAAGAAGCAGTGTGTCACAGAAAAGGTGTCATCAAAACACAGTCTTTGAACAATGGACATGGAAAAATGATTTTACATTCTTCACACAATCATAAAGAGTGTTTGCCTTGATTTCCAGGACATCCTCTCGGACAATGTCAGGAGACAACTAAATGAGTTTGCCCAAGTGACCTTTAGTTTTATTTTGAGAATGTTGCGATTGTACCCCCAGGGTGTCTGGAAAACTATCTCTCGATTTCTATATGATATTGATCCCGAATTTGTAGATTCCAAGTATTCTTCTCTGTTTCCGGCAGAAAACGAGGCTATGCATAACCTCCCAATTGAGAATCAATATCAGATTTTCCTTTGGGTTGCCAGAATGACAATACAAGAGGCTTCGATATGCCGAAGTATTGGCCTTCTTGGGATTACAGGATGCTTTAATTGCATAAATACTGCGGTGGGAAGTGCTCCATTGTGACAGAATGCGGCCTATAATTAGATGTCTCGATGGGAACCCATCCAAGACCAGGCTCGCATTCTTCGTTACTGCAAAAAGCGGAACTTTGTCTGGGTTGGGTCCGGGATCAGTTGGCTCCACTAGAGCCCCATGAGATGGAGATTGTTTCTGGTTTTAAAGTAGGCCACAAGACGTGGTGCATTTACTAGGACTGCTGCAACAGATCTCTTGGAAATGCATTCCAAGTAATACTGTGGGGCATATCTCTGTGCTGAAATGTCTTTATCCTAATGGAGTGAATGTGCTTTCTTTTTTCTGAATTAGAGGTGCGGAAGTACCTTTGGACCGTTTAGGAATAACTCTTAAATATGTTGTATCAGTAGAAATCTGCGGTAACAGTCATATTATCCTCAAAACTGGTGGGAAAACACAACAGAAAGGTAAATTAATTGAGCTGGAAGATGTTCAGAACCTGGCAGAGGATGAGCTTGAAGATCTAATTGATATGGTCGGGAGTTTTGACTTTACCATTGCTGAAGTCCGTGACAATCTGACAGGCAGCAAATACATGGACAAGATGGTTGATGGGCATCTTCACTTTTCTTTGAATTTTCACGCATTGTAAATATTGTGAGGTATCACCCGAAATCATTTATTTCAAAAAATGACAGACAGTTGAAAAACAATTATTTATATATTTTATATTCATTACCAAAAACTATACATTATTTTTGGTAATAATATATATATTTTTTTTTGAAAGACTGCAGTGACTTGCTTGTATGTTCCAGTGTTTCAAGGAAAGCACTGAAGACAATGAGAATTTGCTTAAATTTATCTACTCAGTCGATATCAATATAAATGCTTTTTCAAATGATAAGTTGGATTGATGGCCCGTTGTAACATATTTGACATTATTTGGCTTCATCTAGTACACGTATCTTTGCAATTTGATTTGTCTAGAGTTTCCGTTACATGAATTTCTTGATTAAATACGAAGAATTCCTGGTATGGTGCATATATAAATAGGTTCATAGCTATTGTATAGTTTAAATCATCGTTTTTCTATTGGTTAATTATATAACAAGTGGTGAAGTTATTCTGTTTTTGTTTTATTGATAATACGTTTTCCACTTACATACTACCTGGCCTGGTGTGATACACGTTTCACTTCTATGATACACGTAATATACAGTAATCGCATATTATAGATTATACGTTTCACTTCTAAGTGATACACGTAATATATACAGTAATCGCATATCATTTATTATACCTTTCACTTCTAAATACTACATGGGCTGGTGCGATACACTTAATATATACAATAATGTACATCATTGATTATACTTTTCAGTAATATATACAGTAATCTGGGCTGGGTGATAAGTACGTAATATATACAGTAATCGGATATCAAGTGGGAATCGCATATCAATCTGGGATTACATATAGGGTGGTTTCGCAAATAGAGTGGTTGTAACATTTCTAGTATATTGGTTCACATTGTTGAACAGTCCCAATTCACTAATGAAAAATAAAAATCGTTTACAATGAAAAGAAATCTGCGAAATATCTCGTTCATGTTGTTGTTGGAGTTTGAATTCTGGAATATGAAAAGTGAAAAATAAGTTAAAAATATACTCAATATTTATATAAAAATAAAATATATTTAAAAAAAAATTGTTTTATGTTTTTATAGGTAAAAATTAATAATTATCTTGAAATTTATAAAAAGTTTATATGATTCATTGAGTTATATAAAAAAGTGTTTGAAAAGCATTAAAAAATTAATATTTTATTTTTTATTGTTTTATTTGAAGTGCTAGCATTACTTGATCCTATTTTTTTTTTTTGTGAAAGTTGTTAATAACTTACTTTTAGTTAATATTATTTTATTTTGCAAATTTTTAATGACTTGTTTTATAATGTATGTTTTTGGCTTTAAATTTTATCAAGTAAACAATACAAGTTAAGAGTGGGCTATTAAATCAATTTTTTTTTTACTGGTAAATTAGAAAAAAATGTTAGTTTTTTTATTTATTTGTTTATGATAATTAATTATTAAAATTTGTATAGTTTTTAAAGCATTATTATAATTTATAAACTATTATAAATTATAGTTTATGAAAATAGATAAAGCATTTTTATGCAAATGCCATATCTCGGTGGTTCATTTACTTTTGAAAGTAATTTATACTTTTAAATTATTGTTATTCATTTAATGGAATAAACAAGGGGAAAAGGTTATGAAAGACTTAATTCCTTACCTAGAGATTAAAAGAGAAACCAAGACTTAACAAAGGGAGGGGTTCTAGAAGGACTACCTTCAACTAGCAAAACCAAATTTAATCTAATAACTCAAACCACTTACCATTTTAGAATTTATAGAGAATATGTAAAGCAAAGAACCAAAAAACAACTCTAAATTAACAAGGGAAATAGGGGAGAGTTATCTCGACATGCGATGTTTTGAGAAATCTATATGGTTGCAATTAGGATGATTTTTGTTATACTTGTGATGTATTTTTACTTTTTCTTGATTATTAGCTTCTTCTATAATTATTATGTTGTTCTTATAATCACAATCCAGCAAAAACACAAGACTTATACACAAAAGCAATAAAATATGTAGGCCGCAATCCAAGGCCAAAACAATTGTTGATTCCACACGGGTGAGTAAATATAGGGCTTCAAGGCTTCCTTTGAAATTTTATTTTGGTTGTTTCTCCTTCTGGCTTGTAGGTGACCTAAAAGCTTCCTTTTGATCTTCTTTTCTCCAACTTTCATAGCTTTGATCTCGTAGCAAAACCCTAGCTTTATCTTCACACGTGTGTGAGAGAGAGAGAGAGAGAGAGAGAGATAACCCCAAAATCTTCATCTTTCATCCTTTTTGTTTTCTTCTCTTGTCTTTCTTCTCTCGCTTCTCCTTCGCTCGAATGATGAGAAGTGAGTGAGTGTCCATGAGTTCGAGTTCCCTCCATATATAGGCTTCCACAAGGGACCACATGCCTTAATGAGGTTGACTTCTTAGCCGTTAGGTTGACTTGGTCTCGAGGTATTTTCGACACTTTTTAGCAAAACAATTTCGACATGCTTTTAACATGCCCAATAGGTCTTCTTCACATGAAATTGACTCTATTGACTTCTTAACTCCCTTATGAAACCCTAGCACCTCCAATGGGTGCTCGACCTCTAAATAAAATAACTGTACATGAAACTCATACTACCAAAAATAACAATAATATTTTTTCTTCCTTTATATAATATACAAGAATCAAGAGTATTTCATATTTATGAAGATCGAAACTATTTGCATATTGCAATACCCCCTTAATTAAAGGATGTTTTCATACTATACATGGACATTCTCAAAATGAAGAGATCCCATAAGAAGAGCGTATTGTTAAGCTATCTCATAAGATATTATTTCTACCTATCTAATCGCATCTCATCATACCAACCAACATTGTCACGTAGAAAGGCCTTGACTAAAAAATCTATCTCTCCACAAGATTAGAGCAATTTGTGAAAAATTCACTATTGGAAATCTTATCACAACAAATCAAATTATTTCTTTAATTGTTAATAAATTCTAATAATTTATTTGCTACAAATGTGACACCTAATAAATCATATCAAGTAACCTTCACAAATAAAACCGAAAAATAAAATAGTGATGGAAACTAAGAAACGTTAGCACACACACATAAAAATATGACACGTATTTTTGCACTCAAAGTCCCGTGAAAAAAACCCAACTTGGGAAAATCAATGCAACAATCGGGGGGTTTTATTATTAAGAAATAGTGAATTTATCAAAGTACAATTTATATGTCGACCGATGCATATCCAATGAATAAAACATCGGAAAAACTTTCTAGAGGAAAATTACCTCACTCCGAGCAACTTTAACACTCTGACCTATTAAAAATCATGTCATGCACCTAGCTTCCACGAAATCACACACCGTTGCATTCTCGCTACAAGCTCATCTCATAAAAATTAAATATCAAGATATCATTCCCGTTATCGACTAGGAAAACACTTCTCGAGCCTCCGGAACCTTTTTCCTAGTCACCGGAGTTGGAAAATGTTTTCTCAACAAATCGAACCGCCCAATGAAACCTCTATGCACTTCATGGGAGAAATTCTGGCCTCTTCAATTCACTCACCGGATGTGGAAATCTTCCACCGAAGCCTTTGTCTCTACTTCCTTACAGAAGGTTGCAATATTTCAGCTACTTCTCCGGGAAAATCAACCTTCTAAGGAAATCAAACTTCGTGGCTCCTCATGTTTCTAAGTGTCTTCTCCATATACCCATGGAATTCTTCATAATCCTTTGTTGGGACCTACCACCTAATATTAAAACTTAACTAAGGCCAATATCATATCAAAGTTTATTCGTGTGAGTTTTGTTATGATTCCCACCTTATCTCAATGAATAATGATTAATTAATCATATTTCCTAAGTTTTAATTGTGAAACATTAGAAAATAGGCTAATAATCTAATTGAGAGGTTTTTATGTGAATTTTGTAATTAATTCTTGTTATGGAGATATGACGTGTTTTAGACTTCTATTAAAATTTCAAGACTAGAACACTTGCGATGTTAAAATAACCAAATACACCCTCTCTTAGCGAGAAGGTGTCTATTTTTTCACCATTGGCAAATACAACACCTTGTCAATGTATCACCCATTTGTTATGCTGCAAATGTTTGGCCACTTCCCACCAACCACTTTACAACTTCGATGCTACACCTATAAAGCACATCGTACCGTTATACCACCATACTTCCGCATCTACACCGCAACCTCATCTCTTCATGTTACAACTGGAAAAATGAAACTAAGAAGCATCCAAATATTGAATCAACTATGTCTATTATCTCTCGAGTCCCGACCGGCTACTAGCCATCGCACTATCCACCAAGGAATCTACTCTCGTACTAACTCTACACTATGGTTTCCCCCTGCAGACTATTAGCACCCTTTGAACTACACTCCTTAGCTCCCCGATCGCTAATAGTATGCAACTATCACTCTAAATATTACTACAACACCGACATTGATCCATCTTGCTAATAAATACCGCAGCCCCCGTATCTAGGTAATGATCCATTACGCAGGACACCTCATCTGGCAATGCCTATGTCTACAACTCTCTAACTATAGATACAAATCGCCCACTTCCCTTCTTGGAGGTATGGATGCAAACATCAGCCACTTCCTCCAACTTGGAGCACAACTTGTATATCTCTGCAGATGCAACCTCCTAGTCTTGCTTGCGATTGTCCATCTCTCCTAAGAGGACACTTTATACTATAATGGCCAAGCTTCGACCACATCCTAAGCACTTGACCTTGAACAATTCCTTCTTCTTCTTCTTTCCCCTGCCTTCAATTGGACCCTTCGATGCTAGGGCCACATTCTCTTTCCTTCACTCTTCAGTTCCCTGCTGTTATTTCTGTTGATGGTGCTCACTAGAGCTCGCCTCAACTCTTCCTTCTCGTAGATCAACCTGCACTCCTGAAAAGTGTCCCTTCCCAAGATAATTTGGATAAACACTGTCAATCCTCCTCGAGACACTATTTAGTGCCAATCACATGTTTTGTGTTGTGCCTCTCAATAGCTTATAAAGTGTACTGTCCGTGAATCCTCGTGAGGAAGCGATCTTGCCCTAAACCCATTTGCATCCTAATTCTCCCGAGCTTATGATGGAGAAACACTTTTTGATTTTGGGAATAACTCGATATATTGTAGAGAGAGCATCCCTGTCTCCTCGATGGTGCTTTTTCCGCCTACATGTGAGACTATATGATCTCAAAATCCATTTGGAGATTGTCCATTTTTCCATTTCCATTTCCCTTTTTATACCCTTTTCGTTGAACCGCATCCTCGGGGTATCACCAAGTTCTCCCAGACAGGTATTCGTACCATTCTCACCAAGGATAAATGACATTATACAATTCCAAAATGACACAGTGGGAGGCAACTGGCCCAATCTATTTTGATCTCTAAGCCCAACTACGACCATCTCAAATTTGGTTGAAAAATCCTCTTTTCCCTTGCTTGGTTGTTGACTTTCATCGCATTCACTTTTATGAGAAGATATTCTCCAACAAATCCAATCACAATTTGAAAAATTAGATCTTTAAAACTCAATATCCCCCTAAGAGAAATTCTTCACTTGTGTGTGTTTTTTCTCTTCCTCCCCGACAGATTCTACTCTAGCATATTGCTTTAAAACCTTATGTTCCTAGAAAAAGAAATATGCTTAGTGAAAATGTAATCTACTCATGCTCCCTCTCGCCAATGGAATCATTTTTTTCGACATATTGATTTTCCCCGCAATTGCAAATCGGAAAATCAAAATCTTTTGCCCAACAATTCACATTGCAACCCCCCGAAAATTTCATGCTTCTCCTTTGAATAGTGAAAATTTCTTCTTCCACTTCTCGAGCTTCCACCGTAATCAATCACGCTCTAATACCATTTGAAAAAATTTCACCACTAAAACTTACTGCACAACTATAAATTATTTTTCTAATTGTTAATTAATTTAGCAATTTACTTGCTACGACAAATACCTAATAAATAACATTTCAACCTTTACAAATAAAAATGTGGAAGGGAAATAGTATGGAAACCGATAAAATTCTAACACACACACAAAAAAACATACAATATTGATTTTTTGTACAAAAGTCCTCAAAAAACCTAACTTGGGAAAACTAGTGTAGCAGATGAGGGCTTTATTATTAAGCAACAAGGATTTATCTGACACAATCAGTAAGTTGGCTATCGTCATCTCACAGAGAAAATTATGGAAAATATATCTAAAGGGAAATTACCCTCACTCCGAAAAATACCAAAGACTGGGACTCCGTCACTTAAAATCAAGTCGTCCACCTAACTCGTACACAACTTCTACGTCACCTCGGGCATGTACTAATACACGCCGAACCTTAAAAAATCAAGATCAAGACGTCCTTCGTCGATCGGGAAAATGATTTCTCCGACCTCTAGAACCACGTCGACTTTTGAATCGTAAACGTCTTCCTTCCCACATAATTTAGACATTTATAGTAATTTTCTAAATTTTTTTTCCGGGTATGATATCGCATTTGTGTTAGCCTCTCCATAAAGTTTCAAGACTAGAAAAATGTTCAATGCTACAAAAAATAAAAAGAAAAAAGCTAGCGAGAAAATGATAAACAAACACCATCATTATTGTCTCTCGAGAAACATACCCCACCTGGTGTGTTCAAAGTGTTTGTCCTTTTAGAAAAATCCATGTCTTGGAATAAATAATCTCGGCGAATTTCCTCTTTGATCAAGCCATCATTTGATTCCTACCTCATCCCTCAAAGAGTATCAAAAACCATATGCTTACCGTATCCTCCATTATTTCTTCAAAAATGAAGACAAGAATGATGTATCTATCTCTCCCTCTCAACTACGGAGGATATATGAGCCAATCCAATTGTTGTGTAAATCACTCCAAAATAGAAGAAAAGAGATATCAACGCCTTAGAAATAAGCCACTTCAAGGGGAAAACCTCCAATACATTACATAAATGAACAAATCTGGATTGACAATTTACAAAACCTCCTTTCATATATAAGAGTCCATAACAGCAATGTAATTCAGGGCCACAATGTAATCCTAATAACCTAACAAATAACACTTAAGGGCACAATAACAATATGGGGTTGGCAAGGGTACAATAATAATAATAAGTGGGGCTACAATTAATACAATAAGGGACTACACTATTAATATAGTGACTTAACATGCCCCTTCTCCTTCAAATAAGTAATAGTCTCAACGCTTGATTATTTCTTGATGCTTATGTATAAAATTCTCATCATTCATGTGGAATATTTGGTTATGAAAGTTCTTCCATTTGGTCGAGATACTCGAAAATTGATCGTACTTGCTCTAGGTTCTTGTTTTATGGATCATTTTAACTTCTTTCGATGTGATGTTGATATTCCCGTTGTTTCATTAGATTCTGCATCAAAGTTAGTTATCCGTCGAGAGTTGGAGAACTTGTCGTTGATGCTCGATGTCATCTTCCACTAATTTATCATCCATATTAGCTATTATTTTATCCTTCAAACCATCCAAATTAGCCTCCATTTCTTCTTTTAAACCATCTATGTCGCCTTCTTGCTGAGCTCTTCGTAAGATCAAAATTTGGTTGCACTCTTGCACCGTAATTTTGATATCTCATATACCTAATTCTTCCACTTCATGCATCATAGTATAGATTTATGGGTATTAATGGGTGTTGAACTATTTTTAGGAGGCATTTCAGAACGCAATACTGAAATATATGCTCAATAGGCCCTTGGAATCACTTCAAACCGATTTTTCAAACAACATTTATGCACCCCGAGAAAAACAATACACACATTTACTTGCTTTTGAGGAGCCTTATATTGGAATTGGATTATCTCCGTGATCGTGAATCTTCAATATCTGAAATTTAGCACTGAAGTAGCCCTCTCTAATTCTTTTAATGCCATGGTCCTGGACTCACGGATTCTCTAAGACAAAGTTTCGTGTCCAATCTCCCACAATAACCTAATTATGAACTAGTTCAAGAAAAGCGAAATTGTACGACTTTCCACGTGCTGTCACAGTTTTGTCCTTTGTTCTTGAAATTGATATCCAAGAAACCACAGTCCGTGTACTTGTGACCACTTTTTACTTCTTCGCCCTCAAATCGGATGCCGCAGAGAGAGTTATTGAAATTTTCCCACGATCACTCCTCTTTGAGATGAAATTCAGAGCCTCGAAAAGCACTACTTTCCACGTATCATATCTCCAAAAATATTGCGAACCAAGCTCTGAAAATGTTTTGACGAAATTTCAGATTTTATCTTTCACACCATACGAATTTCAGATTCTAAACCTTCGTAGAAAAAAATTATAGTGCAAATGCCACGATGACCCGTTTAGGAGCCTCGAAAGACCTAACTTCCACAGATCATATCTCGTAAAAATATTGCGAATTCAAGCTCGAAATTTTTAGACAAGCTTCCTCGTACTCAGTCATGACCCTGTACCCCAGCTTCGAAACTTCGTAAAACATTATAGCGAAAATGCCACGAAGACCTCGTTTGGAGTAAATGTAAACCCAGAATCCAAAGCTCGATACCAAATGTTGTAACCACCAAAAATAGAAGAAAAGAGATATCAACGTCTTAGAAATAAGCCACTTCGAGGGGGAAACTTCCAATACATTACATAAATGAACAAATCTTGATGATACAATTTACAAAACCTCTTTCTATATATAGGAGTCCATGGGCCACAATGTATCTTAGTGGGCCACAATGTAATCCTAGCCGACCTAACAATAATAATTTAAGGGCACAATAATAACAATATGGGGGGTTACAAGGGTAATAATAATAATAATAAGTGGGGCTACACTAACATAATAAGGGACGACACTATTAATATAGGGACTTAACACCAATATTGTCTCTCAACACAATAAGCTTCTTATTAGGAAGATATTTTGTCAAAATATATACCTACCGTATCCGTGGAGATATATCAGGGCTCGAACAATGCATCTCGCACCAAATTATATATGTAATGATAGCCGTTATTTATGTTCTTTGTCTTTCAATGGAACACTGGTCTTTAGAAAATCGTATGCAACTAGTGTTATCACAATATATAATCGTAGGGTCCATTGAAACAAACATTTTGAACAACAACTTCTCAACCCGCACCACTTCTTCTTACTTCATATGTTGCAATGTATTTAGCCTCATCACTACTTAAAATAATCGACTCTTGCTTTCTACTCATCCATGACATCATAGAGAATCCAAAACTAAAACATCCTCCATTACTTCTTTTTCCATCTCTCTCACTACCTCCTCAATCATAATTTGTATATCCAATCACTGACATCATTCTTTCTATCATACTTTTAGGAAGTAATGGATGGCTCCTCATATATATCTTCTGAGCATATGATCGCTACTATCCATTGGTCATAATTGGGCTCTATCTAGAATTGACTAAGAATATTCACTACAAAATGTTTGGTCGAATATTCACTAGAAACATCGTAGAACCAACAAATTTTCTATAATATTTAGAACTATAGCCTGATAAATCTTCTTGTGCCTCTTCAATTTTTGATCAAGTTTTCATAGTTTTCAAGTCCATTGTCTAAACCTGGCCACATCTTAACGACATATTTTCTTTAAACTCAAAGTGGTAATTCAGCTGTGTCTCAATAAAATTTCATTTCAAGGTAAGAGTGCACTGACACCCCATGTCAAATTCTTATTTTACCAATTACTTTGCATTCTTGAACATTTGCCTTCACAGACATGTTGTGAGAATATCACATATATAGAAGAACTGGATATAGTTTTCATTTCTCACTACCTTGGCATAGAGATTCAAATAAAATAGAACTTTCTCGAGAAGACCAATATTTGTAGGTATGTGTCCATCCTTGCATACCAAGCTCTTAGAGCTTGCTTGAGTCATAAAGTTCCTTCTTCATCCTACACACATGATTCTTTCTATAATTCACTTCAAATCTCGAAGGGTTTTTCTATATAGACTTTTTAGAATTTGATAGTACCATTAAGGAATGTTTTTAACACTCCCATTTTATGGTGTTCCATCCCATCGATGCTACTGCATATACCAATGAATGTATAGTTATGTATCTAGTTGTAGGTGAAAACGCTCTTCACAATTGATGCCTTCTTGTTGGTAGAAACTCTGGCACAAAAAGATTGCTTTATATTTATCAATGGTTCCATTTTTTTCCATGCTTAACCATGGAGAGCCACTTGGAAGTCCTCACAAATTTGTCTTTCTCTACTTCAGGCACGATTTCCCAAACTCCATTGTTCATTATTGATTGATATTCTTCATTCATATCATGTTTTCATTCTCGATGATTGACAATATATTCAAAGGTGGATGGTTCTTCTTCAATCAACTTTTGTCATATAAGCTATATACCCTAAACATCTTTTGGGGTTTTTACTTTCCTTGAATGTACCCTTGGTCGCTCCATGTCCCTCACATCTTGGAAGAGTAGACTTCAACCAATTAGATCTCTTCCTATTTTTAGTAATGTTCAATTTTTTGCAAGAGGTTCATTTAGACCTTCTACTTCATTATTGGAATCTTTAATTCTCCCCAGAATATTCTTCAAAATACCCGTATTTCTTCAATTATTGCAGTTAATCGAGATATCTTTATATTTCTACACATGCATATTTATTCCTAGTGAATCCTTCTTTAGAGTCATGTTGTCCATAAATGATCTATCATGACTTAGATTTTGAATTTAGACAACTAGTTTAGATGCTTCACCCCAAAAATTTGAGGTAAGCTTCGATCGGGTAAATACAACTCTAACACTTTCTTCAATTAAGCTATTCTTGCATTCAACCAAGTGCCATTTTTTCATGGATTGTAAGGAACTATCAACTCCTCTTGTTCCAAAGATCCTTCTTGAAATCTATGAGCTCTTCTAATATGTATTCACCTCCATTCCCCCAAGTGATCCAAGAGGGTCCAAGAAACATGAAAATTTAGTAGAACCAAAATTACAATGAAAATATCACGATGCCAAAGAGATCAAGGAGATGATTCTACTTAAATTAATGGCCCCTAATAAATTTCGTATGAGAAATATATCGTATTATGAAATTTTAGTTACAACATGCAAAAACAAGGATAAAGTGACACATGAAAGCTACCCGCAGTGACAAATGGTATATTAGTATGAGGGATGTGGTTGGTTTGTATAAATAATGCAAGATGATGTACAAGTTCCACATGGAAGAGACTAGTATAGGTGATGTGATAATGAAAGTGATGTGGTAGTATGATGTAGCACCAAGTGGCAAGACAGTGGCATCTTACAAGGTTGACATGTGGTGGCATATGGTGATGTGATTGTTGATTGCATGAAAATTAGGATGTTTATTGGTGAGAGGTATATGAGTTAGAGGTTTTCATGTGACAACCTATAAAGGTGTCAAGAAGCAATGTAGACCCGAGCCCATACGATCACATAGGTTTAATGGCTTGCTTAAAAAGGTATATGGTTGGAGAAATGAGGCTGACCTAGTGACCAATAAAACTATGTGTCAATGCCCACCAATAGGCTATGAAAATGGTCATACTCAAACGATGGGAATGTTATAACTAAAGAATGGGCATAACTATGAAAAAAATGGTGGCCTGTGAGTTTGACCCCAGGATATTTGCATACCCACTAGTGCACAAATGCCAATAAGATGTGAGTCATTATAACATGAACGATAATTCACGTGGATGAGGTGAATATGTTGCATATTAGTTTTTAAATACCGTTGAAATGATATCAAGAAGTTGGACTATAAAAATTCTAAATATATATATGTTACAATGAATGAGACCGCATTCCATGGGCTCGACCCGGGCCGATGGAGACCCTCAACATTATTTATACCAAAATGATTTTCTAATAAGCCATAGAGTTATGGTTGTAAAATAAGGTTCTAGCTCCTTAGTTTTATTGTGAGCATTATCATTGTGTACATGTGGGTAACTCGTCATTTATAAACACTGGAGAGAAAAATAAAGGGGAGATTTCAGAGAGGGGTTCTTTGTGAAAAATTCTTAATATAAGAAAAAACTCCTACTATAGTATCTTGATTTACTTCTCCTACTTCTGAATTAAGTTACAAGTTAATCTCTCGAAATATTCCGCAAATCAACAAAGTAAATACAACTAGCAATCTACACATAGATATCAATTAATGAATAAAATGCTCATATGACAAAGTGACAAACAAATTTTTCGCATAAACATCCCTCGAAAAACCTATCAATGGAAAACCACAGCAACTAGCACTGGAGGGTTTATTATTATGCAAAATCTAAGAAAAAAATTATGTGCACCAAACCGATTCACCTAAGATAAAAAATACAACAATAAATACTTTAACTTCTCGAAGACAAAAAATATGGTTGCTGATTTCATGCCCTAAATGGGGATTTACAAAACTCAAGCCCTTTTGTACCCCACCGGAAACCCCATCGCTACTCTAAATTCCCTCTACCTCTACCGATTGGCCTCGCGTCGACCTCATGTGCACTGAAGGCCCATCTCATCCTCTCTAGGCTTACGTTGCCCTTGCGCTACCCTCACTTGGCTTGTGTTAGCCCCGTGTAGCCCCTACTCCCTTCGGCCGAATCGTAGCACATGGATGCCTATGCGCTACTCGACATGTCGCATCTTTTCTATTGTTGTACTCTTGGCTTAGGATCAAACCATCCCCTCACCAATACTTCCTCGCCACACCGCAAACTTCTTTGAAATTCCGAGCAAACAACACCCCAGAATTTCATCTTAGCTTGAGTGCCCCACTAATGTGTGCATTCTCACTTCAACCCCAAGCCCTCTCTTATACTTTTCTCATCGGAAAACCAAAGGTCATGACAATATCTAACCAACGGACAAGATTAGAAGCCGCTTGATCCGGGTCACTTAAGTCATTCTCATCACATGTTTAATTTAATTTACTTAATCTTTTATTTTTTCTAAGTTAGACTTAGGGTACTTAATTAAAAATATTAATTATCCGAATATCTCTTAAACTCCGATGGAATCTTTTCTAATTTTTTTTTTGGGTCTTGACATTCCATCTACCTAAATCCGTCACAAAATTTGGGAGCTAGAGCACATCCGATGCTACCCTGCAAAATCTCAACACTTTCCAATGGGGAATGCACTCAGCAATACACTTCACCGAAGTACCGTCCGATCTCAAGATTCGCCTCTCGTGCTAATTTTTGCCTCGTTGTTCTTTAATTTAATTGTGGTGATATGAATGGAACTATTTGTAATGCTATGCAAAGCATCCATTCCGATATAATTTAGTGTGCAAAGTGTTCTCCATGTCCCCAGTGTTAAAATAAATGTAGATTTGGTTTGTTTTTGAGTTTTATGTGTGATTTACTTGTTAATTAAATATACTATTTAACATATCACAAAAGAAACACAATAATTAAAATTCACCATCACATAACACAACAAATCACAGGCAATTCACCCCTCCCCCGGGCTACATCTCCGCTAGTCCTGTGCTCCCCAATGGCATGTCCACTCTATTAATTTTCTCAAAATGGTCACACAGTAAAAATATCCTTCAATAGGAAAAACCAACCGTAAATTAAACTTCATAAGATATAAAATAGCTAGAAATCGCTTTTGTTTCACCTTAAACAATGAAATACAACCCAATACAAAGGCTTCTCCATGATGGTCCTAATGGCTCCTTCATCTTCCTTCAAAGAAAAGCTATTGCAGATCACTGCTCTTACTCTAAAACCTATCCCAAACTACTCGTACGTCGAAACCCAAAATTGACTAAAATTTCAATTTTGTTTGGTCGACTATTGGAGGAAGTTATGACTTCGCAAAAAAAATGTCCAATGTCCCCAAAAACCCCACTTAAAGTGGGAGAACCCGCTAATGCTCAAAAATAGGCGGTGAGCAGGTTGAACTTGATGAATCACGCCTACATTGGTGGGAGGCATTAAATGCGATTACATGGTTGGGCGTGTTCACATGTCCATATTCCGAAATGGTCACCGCTAGTCATGATAAGGATTAGTTGCGCCTTTGGTCACATTGAAGGGTCCTATGCATAAAGTGACAGTTCTCGCGTGGCTTATCCCTTTTATCTCCACCCCTAAGCAGATTTCATTCTGCCAAGGTTCCAATGGTGAGGTCACATGACGATGGGGTTACTCCAGGGGCAAGCCCCCCAACTCTTCTCCGCCCATTTCAACGAAATGACTATATGTGCAACCACCCAACTTCGTTCACTGATAACCATAGGTGGCCGAAGCTGTCGACCTCATTTTAAACGACGGGGCCGTAAGTTCAAATCCCTTTAACTTGAACATTTTTCATATTCCATTCAACCTTGAGCTAGGGGCCACGTGGAAGCCTCAGGGTAGGCCATGTGGCACCGACAGTTATCAAAAAACCTTATAAAAAATAATGTTTTTTGCATAATATTTTTTAACCAAATTTTTCACACAAGGTCAAACCGAGTCAAAGGTCATGTTATGGAGTTTATCGATGATTTCAAACTCTGCACCTTGTATATACACCTCGCTTTATGAACCATTCGTTAGCCGCCTTAATCACGCAACAATACCTTTTCTACGTTCAAATTGCAACCATTTCGAGAACTTCCATTTCTCGAGCAATTCTTTAACTCGACATGATCTCCTAATCAAGACCAATGGGAAGCTTTGGACCCCAAAAGATCTCTCGACTACATAAAATGAAGATGAGGAGATTGATGCCCCATTCTTCCTGCAACTCGATCCACCGAAATCTCCCCATTTCATTAAATTGAGTTTCTGATAAAGACAAATTCTTCCTTGAATTTGTCGATCGACCTGTTAAGTTAACTCGACAAAGGTCATGCTGAAATTTTTTGAAGCTTCGTTTAAAAAACTAAAATTCTGCGCAAAGTCACATTGTCCTCCTACAATGGTTCACCTTCAAAATGAAATCGAAAATGAGATCACCTTTGCTAATTGTCCTCATGGCAATTTTTTGCCAAATGAGCCATGTACTTATGCTCTATCTCCTCGACCAAGTTTTCTCACCCTAGTACTGCCATTCTCAAACTAGCAATGATCATTTATGAACTTTGTCTCTCTTTGCTTGCATGTTTTACCCTCTTCGATTTCACACCACTTTGGTATCGATATTTGATTGCATCAATCGTCACCAAAGACAATTTTTTAAAATCTTGTCATCTTCTTCCAAAGATGACCTTCTTTTCAAACTCGAAACATATGATTATTTACATCAAGAACAACATGAAAAGGATTATGTACAAAATATTTTTTCTTAATAATCAACAAAGTAAAATTTTGACTTCATTGACAAGCCTTTTCAATCACTAATTCACTAAAGGATATTCGGGGCTTTTTCCAATGTGCTCTCACAATAAAAATCAGCCATCCCCGAACAAATGGTACTTGTTCTCATGGTGATGAAATATAGATTTCCTATCATACAAGTAAGTACTACCCAACACCACACATGTAATATCAAGCGAAACAACATCTAATTCAACCATGTCAATATAATGAGCTTTTATGCATGTACACAAATATGCACTTCCTTGAAACTTGTAAATTTGCATCCTTGCAAATCCAACCAAGAGCATAAGGTTTAGATGTGGAATGGTTTCAAGATTCAGCTTCTTTTGACTAAGTCTCTCGAGATAAGATTCGCTTGTGACCCACCTGCCAAATGTTGTGTCTATCTTTCGTGTGTTTAAATGATTCTCACGAAACAACTCAATTCTCTTCTTTACTTGGAGCTTCTTCGTGATAGTTTGAAAACTAGAACTGGGTTTTCAGCTTCATTTACAATATCCTTCCCCTTTATGTTCTTTAGTGCCATAGCCATGCTTTTAGTTTCATCTTCCTTTCATCTCGTACCCTAAGTCTTGTCTGGCCTATCGTAAATCGTCTTGCCTTTCTCTTTGGCCTTATCTTTGGTTTTAAATTTTTCCAGCTTCAACTCCTATTATAGTTTCCAACAATGGTCCTCATCATGGCTTGTTTTGGGACAATTTTTACAAAATAATTTTCCTTCTTTCCTAGAATTTTCATTTCTCTTTTTTCCATTTTCCCTTAAATTCACTCTTCTCATTCCCATCAAAATATTTTTTCCTCTGTGTACTTAAATGCGTGGCTTGGACACAAACTCTCATCTAGATTAGTAGGATTGACCATAAGGATAGTATGTCGAAGGTATCTATGTAAAACTACCTATATATTTCAACAAATTTTCTGCTATGCAAATCAATTCATAGTAAAAGAGCTTCTTCTCCTAAACTCTTTGGGTGTAGTCTTGTACATTTTTTTCCTTAAGAAATCAAATTTTGCCAATTCATGATAGCCTTTTAAATGAGCTAATGGATAAAATTGATTTTTAATTACAAGAATAAATTCACCCCATGATAAAGTGATCTTTACCATGTTTTTTAATCTCATCCTTGGTTTTTGCTTCCTACCACACCAATGATGCTCCATCCATTCTCAAAGAGGTTAACCTAATCTAAAAATACCATCATGAAGGTTCTCCGTATCCTCAAGTAAACTTCAACCGCCTTATCCAATTGTCATTTTTTTCTACATCGACTTCACCATTAAACATAGCAACTCCAAACTTAACATCGTTTTAAAATGAACTTTTGCCGTTGTTCTTAGACTTGTGAGATTGGTTCACTAAAGCCGAGGATGACGATGAAGAGGAAGAGGATGAAGATGGGGGATGGTGGATCACCATTTCCTCCATGTCCTTTCTTTAACTTTCATCACTTTTCTCTTCTCCGAAGATCCTTCGCTTCAAGCCTTTCATTCCTTTCTGGTAGAGTATCCTCGTCATCTCACCATGTCCGCAGAATTTCTTTCTAAACACCCATTCTTCTTTTTTAGATCAATGCCTTCAAGAACTTCTCCTTCTCTTGAAGACATGCTTTCAAGACTTCTTCCCGTGGCCTGGAGGTGAAATAGAATGTGGAGTTACTTGGCACTGCCCTCCTTGGTTGAGGATTACTTTGAGCTCTAACCAATCGTCCTTCTCCTCTCTCGAGCTTAAGCCTAGTAAGCATCAAAACTTGCAAACAATAAACTATATCTTTGCACAAGAACAAATGCAGAAAGTAAAAAGCTAGCTCGATACCAAATCGATCCTAATGGAACTATTTGTAATGCTATGCAAAGCATTTATTTTTGATATAATTTAGTGTGCAAATTGTTATCCATGACTTGGTGTTAAACAAAGCAGTTTTGGTTTGTTTCAGTTTTATGTGTGAGGATGTGTTAATTAAATTTATTGTTTAGCATATCACAGATGAAATACATAAGATGTAAAATTCACCATCACATAACACAACAAATTATCAATAGTTCACCCATCCCGATACTGTCATCCAAGGCTCCCTACTCTGCATGTCCTCGTTCTATTAATTTTCTCAAAATGGTTAAGTACGTAAAAATATGCCCCAATAGGAAAACCAATTAAATTCAACCTCAAAAGATAGAAAATAGCCATATAAATGGCTTTTGTTTCACCTCAAATAGTGAAATACAACCCAATACAAAGCCCATGATGGCCCTAATGGTTCCTTCATCTTCAAGCAAAGCTTTTCATCGTAGATCACCTTTTTTCACTCTAAACCTATCCCAAACTACTTAATGCTGATGAAAAACCCAAAGTTGACTAAAATTTCAATTGCTTAGTCAAATATTGGAGGAAGTTATGACTGCAAAAAAAATGCTCAATGTCCTCAAAAACCCCACTAAAAGGGAGAACTCCAATAATGCTGCCCAAAAATTGTAGGATAGGTTGAAATGGATGAATCATGCTCTGTGATTAGTGGAGGCATTAAATTTACAACAGGTTGTGCACGTTCACATGCGCATATTCCGGAATCTGCCGCTCAATGGGCGATAAGGATTAGTCACGCCTTTGGTCATGTTGAAGGGTCCCATGGCTGTGGGCTATTTCGGCAGTGGCTTATCCTTTTTATTCCTACTTCGGTTAACATTTCATTCCATCGTGGTTCTGGACAGAGGCAGCATGACCATCGAAGAAGCAAGGAGGGGCTTCCCTCCAACCTTCTACGCCCATTTCAACGAACCGACTATACGTGCAACCACCCAACTCTTCGTTCAACCGATAACCATAAAGTGTCACGTTCGTGTCGACTCCGCCCGAACTATCAAAGAAATTCGAATCCATTTAACTTCAACATTTTTCATATGGCTAATATTTTTTATAAGGTTTTTGACATAATTAAGGTTTCAAAAAAATTATTATGCATATGAAAAATGTCAAAAACCTTATAAATATAATTTTTTTTGCATAATATTTTTCTTAAATAAAATTTTTCACATAAGGTCAAATCGAGTCAAACGCTGCTTTTCGAGAGTTTAGTCAATGATTTCAAACCTTAGTAACTTTCATATATGACCTCGATTTTGAGGAACTCGTTCGGCAGCGTCAGACCCAGTCAAGAGACTTTTTTGGTCGTTCGTATTTGCAACCGTTTTCGAGAACCTTCTTTTTTTGAGAAACTTTTAACTCGGGATATGATCTCCCGATCATCGTGTCGTTGTTTCTTCTGCATTTCTACCCATGACCGCCACAATCATTGCCACATCTATACTACACATCTCCCTCTCAAATTGTTGCATCATGTTTCCATTCTGTTGCACACAACCCGGGGCCGGTTTAGAGTACTAAACTCAAGGTCCTATACCTAACGTACGTACAAGTCAATCGCCACAACTAATCACCGAAGCCCTAGGCTACCCCTCCGCACTACCCACCTCGAAGCCACCGCGCTACCGTACCGCACGCCTTTAACTGCGTTTCTCCTCGCGTTGTTGAAGTCTCATCAGCCCCTTTGCTCCTACCTTCCGAACTACACTTCTCCCTCCACAACATCTCGGCCTCACCGTTTTATCCATGATATTTGCACTCCACCGCCCGCCTATTCCTTTCACTATCTTAAGGATTCGTAGGTTACGTATGTGATCAAATAGTTGGGCTACTCAAGGATCTTCGCCACCACTTTGCAATCGGCTTACGTATAAATATTGCCCCACCTCCGTGGTTCATGAATGCTCATGGATACATAATTGCCAAATCCATCATTTCCTACCGCAACCTCGAACTAGAAGCTCTTTCTTCTTCCTTTGATGACAATCAAATGGTGAAGTGTCCAAGTTCTCCACATTGGAAACATTTTATCTTAGATGTATCAAACTTATTTTTCCCCCTTGTTGTTTAGATTCTAAGGATGCATCTTTCCTCTTTCTTCTTTCTTTCACCTCGATAAAATTTGGTGCTAGTCTACCTTCGCTTATTCATGGATTTCCTCGTCTTTATGATAGCTCACTTATCATTCTGGGCCAAAGGTCTACTCTTCCCAAAATGCTTTTGGAAAAATGTTTCCCAATCCTCTCATTAATGCATTTAGAGAAGTCCTCACCATGACATCATCCTCCACCTTGACCCCCATGGCAATGTACTCGTATCCCAAATCGCCGACAATTTGAAGAGGAAAGGATTGATTTCTCTCCCTTGGTCATCATAAATAACCCGTGCTAGCTCTCTAGAAGCATGTTCCTCTAGCATATTTTCACATACACAAAGGTGGTTAAAGCTTCTCCAATATCTCATTGGGCCTCTTCTTCTCGCTATATGTGGTACCACATGATATTTAACCTCACGATGATGAAGCGTCACAAAGGTCAACGTTCATCGTTTCACTAGGAGAGTGACATGGGTTGGTGTAGCCAAGAAATTTCTACATTATCTCGTATACCATATTGCTCTAGGACTACCAGGATTTGGCCTTCTAGATAGAAAGTTAGACACGCTGTCAACCTATCCCAATCACGAGTCCATGTGGCATCATCTCTGGCCGTAAATATTATGTCGAAACGCATTTTCCTCCCCGCTTCTCAAAAGAAACTTGGATCTAGGGTCCTTGGTGGAAAAGGCATCCTCTCATCCTCTCGACAACTAATTCTCCTTGGAAGCTCACCAAAATTAATGAATCGCCTTTCGTACTCTATGATCGATCCTCATATTTTGGAAATGAAATCTTTGAGCAAATGTTCTCTCTTTGTCAAATTACCAATACGATTTTTGCACTGCCACATCTCCACCCCCAAAGAACAATCGTCGAAGATTTGAAGCTTTGCTTCCCGTTCGTCAAAAAGTTTTCACAACACTCGATATTGTAATCGTGTCACCTCGGGTTGGACTTTCACATGAGCAACCAGCGTCGAAGATAGCCTCTACGTAGCGCAGTTGCCCCGTCTTGCGGGAAGTCACCGAGTTGTATTTTGTCACCCATATGGGACTACGTCATCCCCCACATCGCTTCGCTGCCTCTAGCATCCTTCTAGCGTGTACTACCCTCTCCGGATTCTTTGTTGCCTGTACCGCCTTCCAACCCGAATTTCTTCAACCGATTTGTTGGAGATCCAACTTGATCCGCAATCACTTTGATACCGTGTGAAAATTTTTAATCCAAGAAACCCTACCACAGTATCTTGATTTACTTCTCCTACTTGAATTAAGTTACAAGTTAATTATATTTAGTAAATCTTAAAGTAAATACTACTAGAATCCTACACATACAAACCACCATCAATATGCCTATATGACAAAGTGACACAAATTTTTTGGAAAATGTCCCTTAAAACCCAATGTAGGAAAACCGGTGTAGTTAGCTTCCCAGAGGGTTTCATTATTATGTAGAATCTAGGTACAACAATTTCCGGGCACCAAACCGGCTCCTACCCCGATAGAGAAAAATATAGTAAGCAATACTCTATCCTGGTGACATAAAATATGGCTACTTCACACCCTCAAACGAGATTTACGGTAAATCGTTCAGCCCACATGAAACCCTAGCGCTGCTCTAAATCCTTCTACGTCAACCTTACTATCTTGCGTCAAGTGCCGTGCTTTCTTGAAGGCCGCTCACCCTCTCCGGGCTTATGCTACCCCCGCACTACCTCGATCGGGCACAGCCAACCTTGTGCAACCCCCACCGCTCGCGCCGCCAGCGTGGTCACGGATCGCATAGCACTTGGATGCCTCTCGCGTTGACCGATATGTTGTCTCTCTCGCCATTTTTCGTACCCCCCTTAGCATGGGATCAAACCATACCGGCTACCACCGTTCGGCATCGCCCACAAAATGCTTCTCGACCTCTTAGCAAACCACGCCTGGGAATTTCGGGCTTAGCTTCGTTGCCCGCTCAATGCTCTTCCGTGTTCTCTAACTAACCCCAAGCCCTTCTCTTATACTTTTTCTTTGGAAAACCAACTACCACGCGATCTAATTCCCACTGATGGCCAAGATTAGAAGCTACTTGATCCGCATCACTTAAGTCACTTTATCACATGTTTAATTTAATTCACTTTAATCTTATAATTTTCCTAAGTTATACTTACGATCCTTAATTAAAAAGATTAATTATTTGAATATCTCTTAAACCTAATGGAATTATTTTAAACACTTTTCTCGGGTCTTGGAGATCTCATCTACTCCATCTTTTCCACAACATTTGGGCGCTAGAGAACATCGTATCCTACCCCAAAATCTCAACATTCTGAGGCTTTTCAGATAACTTCATAATAGTGATACAACCTTAGATTTCTGGTATTTGATGTAATTTTAGTCATTTCGCAACATAATTGAAGAGGCCACCCATCGGGAAGTGGACCTTGCCGTACGTATCCCACATTGGGTGAACTCTTATCAATATTTTGTGTTCCTTTTCTGCTTATCTACAATTATTTCTTTCTATTAATGTTTTAAAAAAAAATGCCAAGTTTTGGTATTTCACATTTTTTTATGATGATAAATCATAAGCTTTATTGTTCCTTTGTAGACACTTCCTGTGCTATAGCACTATTCCAAAGCATCTAAGTAAGGGGTGTGCTTGAAAATGGATGGTTCAAATATACAACTCCTCTTCGATGTTAATAATCCTTAAAACTTTTAAAGAGCATTAAAAGTGTTGATTCCAATATTAACTGCATACAATTTCTTTAAAATATTTACAGTCAATAAAGAAGGAATTAGGAAACCAAATATTCTTTCTAAATATCCAATCGTTTTAATAACCAAGTGTATAGAATACTTATAGCAGAACATAAATACATGTCGAATGATACAAATCCAACAATATATTGATGCAGTAGTAGTTAAATTAAACAAAATTGTTCAATCAAGTTACCCAAGAATTAACATAACTTTGTAGGACTTTAGGAGGTTGATATTCAACCTCCTTTCCCAAATACCCACACAACCTCAAATGTATGCTAAAAATATTATATAAAAACAATAAAGTACTCACATAGTATAAAGGTCACCAAACATAGGAAACAAAACCTTTTATTATCTTCAAAAATCCAAGTATTACAATAGTATTCCAAAGCTTTGGTTTGGGTATCAACCCTTCTCCATTAAAAAATAGTATATATAGAGAGCGATTTATAATACTTTTCTCTTCTATAGATTTACAATGAAAATATTATCCAAAATATTTTGGATAATTTCAGTAATAACTTTTTCTGACTAAAAATAGAAATTTTTTTGGTTGATGATCTCAAAACTCGTCCTTAAAATATGAAACTACGCCTTAAACATCTTATTCATTCTCATATTGTTTCACAAAATCTATAATTGTCCCAATCTTCTATTGCAATTGATTAGTTATTAAACGCAGCTTTACAAGTTGTGCCATTCCTCGTCTATAGGATACGCTGCTTCAACCATCTTTGAAAGCTTCATCCACATCTTTGTATTTCTTAAAATTCTGGTTTAACTAAAAATAAATGTTCGACTTCTTATAACAAAAAATCATCAAATCAATTTTCAATCAAGTCAATTACCATAGCTCACTTTTTTCTCTAATAAATTTTGATTAATCTCTTGCTCCTATATTCACTAATATTTGATAATATCTTTGCTATCTTTTTTTCGATTTTTTTTAAAGAAGATGTAACTTTCCGCAAAATAGAAAACTCTCTTTTATAAAATCTATTCACCTCGTACTTATAAACTTTCACACTTGTCCTTCACTTGCAAATATTTAAATTTTTTCTTAGTTGGAATTCTCTTAGTGTGTAGAACTACAATAATTCTATATTCAATGCCAAGTTCTTCGTAACCTCTCTTGTCTCATTATTTATAAATTGAATAATTTTTCTGTTTGAATGGCGTATTTCCAACTTCCTCTTTTAATATTCTCAAAAATATTTTTCTTTTCTCTAGCAATTCCTCTTGGTTCAAGAAAATTTCACTAGATGGAAAAATATTAGATATTGAAGGAATACCATTCCAGATTCTTTCTTTGCCTCCGTATTAAACATTTACAAAGAAGCATATTGATTTATAATATGCTATTCAAGTTGTTTAAAATTAGAAGTTTTCTGATCTTTTTAAAATTAAAGAATTATCGTAACTGATTTTTCCCTTTTAGCTTTTTCTAAATCTTCTTTAAATTTTTGAATTTTTGGATTCCTGCTTAAACAGAGATAATGTCACCATTTCTACAAGTTGGATCTTTTCCTACCGAATTTCTTATGGTGGAAGCCATTTTATTTCTTTTCCTTTTTTTGTTAGCATGAATTTTAATTCCAAGTGTATAAAAAAGACCACTTTAGTTGCACATAAAAAATAGCCCTAATAATGTAGGCTCAGATGGCTGCTAATATCCTCATATTTGCAGCTAGTGATCAAGATAATGTCGTAAAACATAGATCTATGCATTAGAGGACACAAGCAAGAGAAAACAATTTATCATTCTATGCATCCAATAAACAAGACAAGAATATATCAAATGAATTTTCTATTAATGATAACCGGAGGAAAATTGCAGAGGGTGTCTCTCGTTTCCTCTCAATGGGATGGGTTCTTCTAAGTCCTCACTCTTCAGATCTAGAATTCTGATGGTGTAGAAAACCTAGACAAAATAGTAGCAAAATATGACTATGATGGTGGATCAATGAATGATTCAAAAGTATAGATCCGCAGTGATCTTTGTGCAACAAAGGTGGTAATGAATGGGAAACCCTTCTATTTATAACAAAATATTGAGTTAGTCTAGATATTGATGTATAATTAAAATATTATTAACCAAAGCAAGATCCAACTTTTATGGAATACTTTATTATATTTGTTGAGGGAAAAGGAATTTGACTTAACAACTTTTATTTGTAAATAATAAATAAATGAATGATTTATTTATCATTTTAAGGATGTGGTTGAGTGATAACTAAACAAATAATGATTTGTTTAATTATTTAAGGTGATTTAGCTGTTATTTAATAAAATAATATTATTTAAATAAGGTTTAAATAATTATTCTTAGGAAATAATAAGATAAATAATGATTTATCTAATTAATTTCTCTATTTTTGTTAAATATAATTCAGGAATATTAATTAAATTGTTGCTTGACTAATTATTCCTCACCAGAATCAAACAAAATGTAGATTTATTTAATATTTCATCATGGGTTTGTTGTTTGTATCTATAAAAAACTTTAATAAAGGTGGTTTACTAAGTTATTTTTCGATAGTGAATAATAATTTTATTTGTAGTAAAATTGGTCTTACATGGTGTACTTGGGTCCATATAATAACAATAGCATGACCAAAAAATGGTGTAATAGTTGTTGCAATAGGATTTCAAGAGTGATTTTTTCACATGGTATCGTATGCTGATTGACTTATTTTGTTTAGAAGTGGAAGAAGAAATTTTCACTATTCAGAGGAGCAAAGACACCGAATGCTTAAAGGTGAAGTGCAGAATTGTTGGGCAAAAGAGTGTGATTTTCCTAGCCAGGCCAGAAAGTAAAATCAATCCGTCGAGAAAAGTGATTCTAGCAGTAAAGGAAAGAATATAGCTTAGATTTTCACTAAGAATATTTATTTTCATGAACATATAGTTTTGTAGTAGTATACAGATAAGACCCATGAGGAAGAGAAAACACGCACAAGTGAGGCAAAATTTCTCTCTAAGGATCTGAGTTTTAGAGATCTAATTTTTCAAAGGTGTATTGAAGTAGTTGGGAGAACACTTCTCAATCTAAAAGGGAATGCGAGTAGAAGATCCATCAAACAAGTTGCAAGGAAAGAGGGATTTTTCTACCGCATTTGAGATGGTCATTGTCAGCTTAGAGATCAAAATGTATTGGAAAGTGCCTCCCACTATGTCATTTCTCAAGTGTAGAATGTCATTTCTCCTCGGTGGAGAATGGTCTTAATACCTATGAAGAGAGTGTAGAAAAATTCTGCAGATGCGCTTCAACGAAGGAGTATAAAAAGGAAATGTGAAGGAAAAATGGATAATTCAATGGATTTTTGAGATCATATAGTCTCCCATGTGTTGGAAAAGTACCACAAGGAGATGTGGGTCGCTCTCTCTACAAGATATCGAATTATTCCTAAAAAGAGAAAGATGTTTCTCCATCAGTGTTTAGGAGAATTAGGATGAAAAAGGGTGACGACATAGATCCCTTCCTCACGAGGATTCATGAGACCAAGAGCAGCTATAAGCTATTAGGGAGGCAATTCCCAACCCCATAAAACTTAGCCAATTGACACTAAATAGTGTCTTAGAGGATCGAGAGCAAGTGTTTATCCAAAGTATTCCTAAGGTGGACACTTTTCAAGACACAAAAGTTGATCACAGTCAGGAGGAGTTGAGGCAACATTCATAAAGAGTATCGTCATTGAAAATAGCAAAGAAGGGTCCGAAGAGTGAGAAGAAAGAAGAGAATGTGGCCCTAGCATCGGCGGGTCCCAATCAAGGGTAGGAGGAAAAGAATACATAAATTTTTCAAGGTCAAGTGCTTCGTATGTGGTGAGTTTTTCCATTATACTAAAGTGTCCTCTAGGGAAGAAGGACAATACAGAAGCAAGACCAAGAGGTTGTGTTTGCGCAGATATACAAGCCGTGCTCTAGGTTGAGGAAGAGTTTTTGATGTTTACATTCGTACCTCCAAGAGAGAGGTGGGGCAATATGTATCTATAGTCGAGAGAGTTGTAGACACAGGCATTGTTAATTAAGGTGTCCCCGTAATGGATCATTACCTGGATATGGGGTCACGCCGTATTTATTGGAAGAAGATGGATCAGTTGTCGTTAAGGTAGTAAGATTTTAGAGTAATAGTTGCATACTATTAGCAATGAGCTAAGGAGCATGCTCGCAGTTTCCAATAATGCAAAGGGCCAGCAGTAGAGTTAGTACGAGAGTATTTCTCGTGACAAGAAAAGGCTAGTAGCAATGTGACTTCCAGAGACAATAGACATAGTTGATTCAATATTTTGAATGCTTTCTATATTCATTTGTTTCAATCGTTAACAATAGATGAGGGATTTGCAATGTAGATGTAGATCCGGTAGTAGTATATCAAAGGTCAGAGCATAGGTAGAGACGGATGCTGGCATAGTGTTTGGTGGGTAGTGGCCAAACATTAGCAACATAATAAATGGGTGATACATTGATAGGTGTTGTAGCAAAGAGCAAAGTGAAAAACTAGAACACCTTCCTCGCTAGGAGGGGTGTTGGTTTTTTGGTACCTGAGGTGTTCTAGTCTCAAAATTTTGTGGGAAGTCTAAAACAATACTTATATCTCCATAACCAAGAAATAATTTCTAGAAATTCCACAAAGAAGCGTCTCAATTAGATTATTAGCTTATTTTTTAATGTTTCTAAGTCTAAACTTAGAAAATATGGTTAATTAATCATTATTCATCGAGATAAGGTGAGAATCATATAGAAACTCACAAGAATCAATCTTGATATGATCTTCGCCTCGATTAAGTTTTATTATCAAGCTGTTGGAGAATCCGTAAAAGGATTATAAGAAGAATTCCATGGGTAGATGGAGAAGACATCGAGAAGCTTCGTGAGAGCCACATAGAGTTTGATTTCTCGAGAGTTCAATTTTCTTCTAGAGGAAGTAGTCAAAGAGTTCAAGCTCCATAACGAAGTAGAGATAGGAATCCAATGGAATATTTCCACATCCGCTGAGTGAATTTGTAGAAGGACAAAATTTCTCCGTGAAGTTGCATGAGGTTTACCGCGCTCGTATTTTGCTAAAGGAAAACATTTTCAACTCTAGCACCTGGAAAAGGTTCCGCAGGGTTGGAGAAGTGTTTTCTCTAGTCAATAATACGAATCATGTCTTGATATTCAATTGTTATGAGATGATTCAAGAGTGTAACGTACCAGGTGACGCAGAATTTGCATGTAGCCAGGTGCACGACACGATTTTTAGTGGCGGCTCAAGTGTCGAGATCGTCATGAGTGAGGGTAATTTTCCTCTAGATATTTTTTCTAGTATTTTATCCACATGATAGCCAACGTTTGACATCCAAATTATACTCAAATAAATTGACTGCTTAATAATAAAACCCCCCAAACCTATTGCACCGATTTTCCCAAGTTGGGTTTTTCCTAGACTTTAGTCCAAAAACACCCGTGTCATATTTTTATCCGTGTGTTAACATTTTCTTAGTTTCCATCGCTATTTTATTATGCCTTTATTTGTGAAGGTTGCAATTTTATTTATTCATTATTTGTTGTAGAAAATAAATTAAATTAATAATTAAAAGAATAATTTCAAGTCACTCAATAAGATTTCGTGAGGAATTTTTCTGCTAAAGGTTTCAATATTGTGGAGGGATAGATATTTTAGTCAAGGCCTTTATATGTGACAATGTTGGTTGGTATGATGAGATGTAATTAGATAAGTCAAATAATATCTTATGAGATGGCTTACCAATCTAACTCTTCTTATGGGATCTCTTCCGCTTTGAGAATGTTCATGTACCATTACTTAAAACCTCCCTTTAATTAAGGGGGAGTATTGAATATGCAAAGTTTCCATTTCATAAATTTGAATGTAATTTCGATTTTTTTTGTATATTGTATAAAGGAAGAAAACTATTATTGTTATTTTTGGTAGTATGGCTTTCTATGCTCAAAGTTATTTTATTTAGAGGTCAAACACCCATTGAGTGCTTCTAGTAGTTTCTATAGAGTTAAGAAGTCAATAGAGTCAATTTATGTGAAGAAGACCCTATTGGGCATATCAAGAAGATGTCAAAAGAATTATTTTTGAATTTAAAGTGTCAAAATTCCTCCAAGGACCAATTTTGGCCTAGCAAACAAGAATTCAACCTCATTAGGGTATGTAGTCTCTTGGAAGCCCATATATAGAAGGGAACTCAACCTCCTGCTGAAACTCACTCACTTCTCATCATTGAAGAGAAGGAGAAGCAGAAAGAAAGGCAAGTTAAGAAGGAAAAGGATGAAAGAGCCTAAGATTTTGGGGTTATCTCTCTCTCTCTCTCTCTCTCTCTCTCTCTCTCTCTCTCTCTCTCTCTCTCTCTCTCTCTCTCTCTCTCTCGTGCAAAGATAAGGCTAGGTTTTTTTTCTCGCAAGATCAAAGCCTTGAAAGCTAGAAAGAAGATCAAGAAACGCTTTTAGGTCACTCACAAGCCCTGTATGAGAAGCAAACAACAAAAGTTCAAAGGAAGCCTTGGAAGCATTATATTTTTTTCAATATCGTGTGAAATTTGAACTTTTTGTATACAAAATTTATACCGTAGTGAGGTCAAATTTTGTACTGGGGGGTCAAATTGTGTAGTTGGAAGAGATTTGACTGGGTTTGATTCTGATGGAAGAATCGCATCATCAAGAAAGCTTCTTGGTCTTGGAAGAACAATCTTGGCCTATAGGTTTGAATTTTTTATTTGAAGAGCAGGCACAAGATAAGAGATTTATGGGTTTTCTCCACTGAGAGAACCATAAAGAGTCCGATTTCCTTAGAGAGTTTGATTTTCTAGAGGTAGTAGCTAGAAGAGTTTGATCTTTAGAAGAAACAAAGACAAAGAGGTCAAAAAGGAGTAGTAGAATTTGGAGGAATATTTCCGCATCTAGTGAGTGCATTAAGGTAGAGCTTGAAAATTATCTGCAGAAGTCACATAGACGCAACATAAAGGCATCATTAAGAAGTTTCATCAAGTTGAGGAAGGAAGACGTTTATAGTTCTAAAGGGTTTTAAAATGGTTCCATAGGTTGAAGAATACTTTTCCAAACAACAACATGAAGGACATCTTGATATTGATTTGTTCTTATCGTTGGGAGCATGCAATAGACCGCACGGGTGATGAAGTCAAGAGTTGTGTAGTTTGTGCATTTACTCTGATTCTATGACACTGTGCTCTGGATTTTTCGCAGTGAGGGTAATTTCCCTCTAGATATATTTTCCCATATTTTCTCTATAGGATAATGATCTATCAGCAAAATTTTAACTGACAAATCCATCATTTCAATAATAAAACCCCGTCCGCTACACCCGCCTTTTCCTGTTGGCTTATTGGGAATTTAGGTCCAAAAATAATTGTCATGTTTATATGTCCGTGCACTATACTTTTCTTGCTTGAACACTATTTCTATCTTCATATTTTTATTTATGTTTCACAAATGTGATTTATTCAAAGATTTGTCATAGCAAATAAATTTAAATTAATTAACAATTAGAAACATAATTTCTATTTGTTGCATTAGGATTTCAATAAGAATTTTTCACATGGCATCGCAGCGTGATTGATTAGACAAGGAAGCTCGTAAGGGAAGAAGAAAATTTCGCTTATTCAAAAAGGAGAAACACACCGAAATGTTCGTGTTTCAATGTCAAGAAAGTTGGAAAAGGGGTTTGATTTTCCGTATGTAGTTGCAAGAAAAATTGATCTATCCAAAAAAAAAGTGATTCCGTAGGAAAGGAGCATGAGCAAATGTAGACTTACATCAGAGCATATTTATTTTCTTTATGTCAAGGTTTTGCGTATAATGCCAGAGGCACCATCAAGAGGAAGAGAAAAGCACCTGGTATGAGGGAAAATTTATCTCAAGGGATCTTGAGTTTTAGAGATCTAATTTTTCAAAATTGTAGATCGGAAGTAGTTGCGACATTTTCCTCACTCCAAAAGGGAGCATTAAAAATCTAGCAACCAAGTTATCAGAAAGAGGAATTTTTCGATCAAATTCCTTAGATGGTCACAACTGGCTTAGAGATCAAAAAAAATTGACTTGCCTCCAATCTTGTCATTTGGAAGTCTAGAAATGTCCTTTTCCTTAATGAGCATGGTCTAAATACTTATGTAGAGAAACATGGTAGAAGTAGACAAGTATCAAATCTGAAGGAGTATAAAAAGGAAATGGTGAAGGAAAAATGGATTATCCTAATAGAGTTTGAGATCATATAGTCTCACATGTAGCTGAAAAGGTATCACTACAAGATGATGCCTCTCTCCACACTATATCAGTAGTTCTTCCCAACAAGGAAATGTTTTCCATGAGAAGCTCATGGGAATTAGGATGTAGAAGGGTGAGGGTACAGATCCATTTCTCACGCAGCAGAACGAATAACATAATGTGGCCTTAGCATTGAAGGGTCCCAATCAAGGGTATGGGGAAAGAAGAAGAAGAAATACTTAAAGGTCAAGTGCTTTAGATGTGGTGAGCTTATCCAATTATAGTATGAACCATCCTCTTAGGAAGATGGAAAAGACAAGAGAAGCAAGACCAAAATGTGATTCGTAGAGATAGAAAATGTTTCCTCCAAGTTGAGAATATTTTCGATGTTTGTAGCCATATCTCCATGAGAGAGGTGGGGCGATATGTATCTATAATCCAAGAGAGTCAGAGACATAGCCATGGTCAATCGAGGTGTCCTTGTAATGGATCATTACCCGGATGCAAGTGCCCACGATATTTATTAGTAGGATGGATTCGTTGTCACATAGTAAGATATCAAAGTGGACAATGGTATATTATTAGCAACAGAGCCAAGGAGCGCAATGCAGTTGCTAGTAGTGTATGCGTCACAATGCAAATTTAGCAGAGAGCAGGGATTCTCAGGAAAATGCGTTATTAGTAGTGCTTAGGACCTAGGACACAATACACACAATGATTCAAATATTTTGATGCTTCTACTGTATTTGTTGGTGCAGGCTTGCAAGAACAACAGATGAGTGTGGGAATTACGTGTATACAGTGTTTTCCGTATAACAATGGCACAGATTACAGTATCATCGTTAGCCATAGTGGTTTTTGGCAGTGGCGAAACATTAGCAACATAACAGTAGGGTGATACAGAGATAAGTGTTGCAGCAATAGCTGGTGCAAAAACTGTATCATCTTCCGCTAAGAGCGAGTGTTATTTTTTTTACATCTAAGGTGTTCTAGTATCAAATTTATGGAAAGGCTAAAATAAAACATATCTACATAACCCGTAAATCATTTGTGAAAATTCCACAAAGAAGTGTCTCAATTAATCATTATTAATTGAGATAAGGTGAGAATCATCTAGAAACTCACACAGATCAACTCGATATGATCTTGGCCATTGATTAAGTTTTAATCTTGGTTGTTGGAGGTCCAACAAAGGATTATAAGAAGAAGTCCATGAGTAGATGGAGGAATACACTTGAGAAGTTTGTACGTCCACAAGAGAGTTCTACTTCCTCGAGAATTCAATTTTCTAGATGAAGTAGCCGTAAGATTTCAAGCTCACAAGGAAGTAGATAGTAAAGCCAAAGGAAGATTTTCAGATCCGTGAGTGAATTTACAAGAGGCCAAAATTTCTCCATGAAGTCAAAAGGTGCTGGCTCATCAAAGCTCAATTTTATGAGGAATAAAGGCGTTTTCAATTCTGCAGGACTTAAAAAGTTTCAAAGAGGGGTCGCAGAATCGAGCCTACCAACAAGCATGTTGTCTTGATATTTAGTTGTTCCGAGATGAGAGGAAAGCATGCGCCTGGGTGATGCAGACTTGCACAAAGCTAGTGCATGGCTTGATTTTTATAGTCAAGTGTCAAGATTGCTCAAGAGGGTAATTTTCCTCTAGATATTTTTTCCAAAGATTTTATCTAATGGTGACAGCTAGTATTCGATAATTCAAATCGTACTTGACAACTAATGTTTTCATTAACAAACTTGGTTGTTGCACCGATTTTCCCAATTTGGGTTTTTCTAGACTTTAGTCCAAAATAACCGTGTCATATTTTTATGTGTGTGCTAAATTTTTCACATTTTTCATCGTTATTTTCTTCTCATAGCTTTACATTTGTGAAGGTTGAAGTTTGATTTATTCATTATTTTTCAGAGTAAATACATTGTTAAATTAATTAACAATTAAAAGAATAATTTCTAAATTTCTGTTGCAATAATATCTAATAGTAACGCCACAATGCTCTAATCTTGTGGATAGATAGGGTTTTACTAAAGGCCTTGCTATGTGACAATGTTGGTTGGTATGATGAGATGCAATGAGATAAGCCGAAATGATATCTTATGAGATGGCTTTTCTACTAACCGACTCTTCTTATGGGATCTCTAGGTTTGAGAATGCCCATGTACCAATATGAATACCTCCCTAATTAGGAGTGGCATTGAAACACAACTAGGTTCACCATATAAATATGAAATGTAGGGTATTGAAATATGCAACTAGGTCTGGCCTTCATAAATATGAAATGTACTCTTTATTCTGTATATTGTAAAAAGGAAGAAAAAAATATTGCTATTTTTATTTCTTTTTGGTAGCATGGGTTTCATGCTCAAAGATATTTTATTTAGAGGTCAAGCACCCATTGAGTTCTTATAGTAAGTTTTTTTGCTGCAGTCAAGAAGTCAATATAGTCAATTTCATTGGAAGAAGACCCCATTGGGCATATTGTAACATATCAAAATAATTATTTTTGAATTCAAAGTGTCAAAATACTCTCTCCAAGACCAAGCTCTGCCTAAATAGCCTAAGAGTGAGCTCTATTGCGGCATGTAGTCCTCCTTGAAGCCTATATAGGAGGAAACCCAACCTCCTATGGACACTCACTCACTTCTCGCATTTAAGTGAAGGAGAAGCAGAAGAAAGGCAAGCGAAGAAGGAAAAAGGACGAAAGGCAAAAGTTTTTGCCTTCTCTCTCTCTCTCGCACGTGTGAAGATAATGCTAGGTTTTTTTGCTACAAGATCAAAGTCATGGAAAGTTGCAAAAATAAGATTAAAGAAAGGACTTTTAGGTAACCTATAAGCCCTTAAGGAGAATCAACCAAAGAAAAGGCCGTGCTTCTGTGCTCAGATTTGCTCATGTGTGGAATGAACAAATCGTCATAGGCCAAAATATTTAGACATATAGTGGAGGCCTAAATTTTGCAATTTGGGATCGTAAATTGTGCAGGCTTGAAGATATTTGATCGGGTTTGACTTGATAGAAGAATCACATCATCAAGAAGGTCCGTCTTGATCTTGGAAGGGTATTGGTCTTCACTTGAGATCTTCGAACTTTTCATTTGAAGATTATATAAGAAGATGAGGAGATTTGTGGGTTTTCCTCTGGCGGAGAGGTTTTGGCCTTGGATTGCCTCACATGTTGTTTTCTGCAGGTAACTATTGATCTTCATGTTTTTTACAGTTGTTTGATTATAAGAACAACATAATAATTATAGAAGAAGCTAATAATCACGAAAAAGTAAAAATACATCACAAGTATAACAAAAATCATCCTAATTGCAACCCTATAGATTTCTCAACACATCACATGTCAAATAACTCCTCCCCTATTTCCTTTGTTAATTTAGTGGTTTTTTTTGGTTCTTTGCTTTATATATTCTCTATAAAAATGGTAAGTGGTTTCAGTTATTAGATTAAATTTTGTTTTGCTAGTTGAAGGTGATCCTTCTAGAACCCCTCCCTTTGTAGAGTCTTGGTTTCTATTTTAATCTAGATTAAGGAGATTAAGTCTCTCATAACCTTTTCCTCTTCTTGTTTATTCCATTAAATGAATAACAATAATTTAAAATTATAAATTACTTTCAAAAGTAAATGAACCACCACTAGGATATGGCATTTGCATAAAAATGACTTTATCTATTTTCATAAACTATAATTTATAATAGTAACTGCAAAAGAAAACTATCCACAAAATTTAATAATCAATTATCATAAACAAATGAATAAAAAAACTGACACAATTTTTGAGAAAAAGATTTAGTAGCCCACTCTTAACTTGTATTATTTAACAATGAAATTTGAAGCCAAATACATACATTATAAAAATAAAACAATATTAACTAAAAATGAGCTATTAACAACTTTCACTTAAAAAAAAATTGAGATCCAAATATTGCTGGCACTTCAAATAAAAAAATAAAAAGTTAAATATTAATTTTTTTAATATTTTTTAAAACAATTTTTATATAACTCAATGAATCATATAAACTTTTTATAAATTTCAAAATAATTATTAATTTTCACTTATAAAAATATAAAACAATTTTTTTTAAATATAGTTTATTTTTATATATTAAATTATATTGTAACTCGATCAGACCTCTAATATTAATAGAAATATATAGACAATTATATTGAAACTCAATTAATTATTATCTCCCCAAAATAATTACTCAAATTACAATATTGTTTTTCAGATTGCAACTTATTTTTTTCACTATCATAATTCCAGAATTCGAACTCCAACAAGAACATGAACCAATTCGAACTCCAAAAAGAAAATGATTTTTATTTTCATTAGCGAATTGAGACTCTTCAACAATAGCATGAACCAATATACTAGAAATGTTACAACCACGCTATATGCGATACCAGATTATATGCGATTGCCACTTGATATCCGATTACGGTATATATTACGTGTATCACACCAGCCCAGATTACTGTATATACCACATGTATCACTTAGAAGTGAAACGTATAATCAATGATATGCGATTACTGTATATATTACGTGTATCGCACCAGCCCATGCAGTAACTAGAAGTGAAACGTATAATAAATGATATGCGATTACTGTATATATTACGTGTACCACTTAGAAGTGAAACATCTGATCTATGATATGCGATTACTGTATATATCACATGTATCACACCAGGCTAGGTAGTATATAGCAGTGAAACGTATTATCAATAAAACAAAAACAGAATAACTTCACTACTTGTTATATAATTAACCAATAGAAAAACGATGATTTAAACTATGCACTAGCTATGAACCTATTTATATGCACCATACCAGGAATTCTTCGCATTTAATCAAAGGAAATTCATGTAACAGAAACTCTAGACAAATCAAATTGCAAAGATACTTGTACTAGAATGAAGCCAAATAATGTCAAAATATGTTCCTGACATAGACCTGCATCAATCCAACTTATCATTTGAAAAGAAAGCATTTATATTGATGTCGACTGAGTAGATAAATTTAAGCAAATTCTCATTGTCTTCAGTGCTTTCCTTGAAACACTGGAACATACAAGTCATTGCAGTCTTTCAAAAAAAAAAAATATGATTACCAAAATAATGTATAGTTTTTGGTAATGAATATAAAATATATAAATAAATATTTTTCAACTGTCTGTCATTTTGAAATAAATGATTTCAGGTGATACCTAACAGTATTTACAATGCGTGAAAATTCAAAGAAAAGTGAGGAATGCTTCCCATCCAACCCATCTCTTGTCCGTCTGTTGCTGCCTGTCAGATTATTACACGGACTTCCACCAATAATAAGATCAAAACCCCCGACCATATCAATTAGATCTTCAAGCTCATCCTCTGCCAGGTTCTGAACATCTTCCAGCTCAATTAATTTACCTTTCTGTTGTGTTTTTTCCCACCAGCTTTTGAGGATAAGCCTGTTTTCTTTGCAGATTTCTGCTGATACAACATATTTAAGAGTTATTCCTAAACGGTCCAAAGCTACTTCTGCACCTCCAATTCCAGAAAAAAGAGAAAGCACATTCACTCCATTAGGATAAAGACATTTCAGCACAGAGAGATGATACCCCACAGTATCTACTTGGAATGCATTTCCAAGAGATCTGACACGCTCAGTCCTAGTAGATGCACCACGTGTGTGGCCTACTTCAAAACCAAGAGCAATCTCCATCTCATGGGGCTCTAGTGGAGCCAACTGATCCGGCCCAACCCAGACCAAGTTCCACTTTTTGCAGTAATGAAGAATGCGAGCCTGGTCTTGGATTGAAGGATTCCCATCAGCACATCTAATTATAGACCGCATTCTGTCACACAATGGAGCACTTCCCACCGCAGTATTTATGCAATTAAGCTTTGTCCTGTAATCCCAAGAAGGCCAATACTTCTGCATATCAGGAAATGCCTCTTGTATTGTCATTGGTGGCAAAGGAGAAATCTGATATCGATTCTCAATTGGGAGGTTATGCACATAGCCTCGTTTTCTGCTTGAAACAGAAAAATACTTAGAATCTACAAATTCAGGGTCAATATCATATAGAAATCGAGAAACAGTTTTCCAGACACCCTGTGGTGCAATGGCAACATTCTCAAAATAAAAATAAGGAGGCCCTTGGGCAAACTCATTTAATTGTCTCTGACATTGTCCCAGAGGATGTCCTGGAACTCCAAAACCAAACATTCTTTTATGATTATGTGAAGAATGTAAAATCATTTTTCCATGTCCATTGTTCAAAGACATGTGTTTTGATGACACCTTTTCTGTGACACACTGCTTCTTGAATGGCATTTTTTTAATTGGAAATGCTAGAGACTGCAATATATTCTTGCCTGACGACATGACACTTTCTGTGTTTGCCCCATTCGCTGCCTCTAATTCCTTACTTTCAAGAAAATTCATTGACTTATCTTTCTGCACAACCTTTATCAATCCCTACAAAAATAATCATATTAAGGTCAACCTCTCAAAATCATAGAAGCTATGTTTCTAGCTAGCTGTTAGATCTGTGTCAATACTAATTTAAATGACTTTTTTCCATGGAGATGAATAATGTTTCATTTTCAGATTTACACTTCAAATATTTAATGAAAATAAATAGATTAGTGGGTCTCAAAAACCTTCAGTGATGTCAAAATCTCATGAAATCAACCATTTGCATGGTGGTCTTAAGCAAGGTCTGTAAGTCTGAGTTGGAGAATGTGTCTTTTATATTATATGGCTCTAGGGTAGCGTATATGAAAAAACACAGATTAAAACCTTGACAAATTATTTAAAGATCTGATTTCTCTGATTTTTTTAAAAAAGAGAACCAAGCCAAAAGGCAAACTATTGTTATGATGAACTGAGCGAAAAGTTGAAAGAACCATGCCAGATTCTTCAAGATCAAGAAAAGACAAAGATTGGATTTGAATCAAAGGGAAACCAGAGTGATCAAGGATGAGGTTGTGGAAATGTCAAATGCAGACGGAGCTATGAGAATATATGGAAAGAGAGGCTCCGAGGAAGAGACTAAAGACTTTATTGCTGTATTACGTACAACTCAGGTCCTTAAATTTGATTTATGTGTGGGACTTCCCAAAGGAGAAACCTCCCAAGCAGGATTTGTCTTGACCAAGAAAAATATTGCAGTTGTGAGGCCATGTCCTTATGATATGAGGAGTCAAAGTTCATATGAATTAGATCAGAAATCAGTGGAAGATGCCTATTCTTCATGATTGCTGGATCACATGAACTGCCTCGTGGAGTTAGAGTATTGGAGGATGGTACATTAGATGTGGTTTCTGTTCACTCATACTGATATATTACTGGGAGCTTCCTACCTCACAAAGAAATTGATATGTTGATGAAGTTTCTGCACAACTGGAAATGGAATAGACAGGTAACTGTAGGTTTATTAACCATGAATATTCCCAAACTAAAATAAAGACACTATCAGAGCGTAAAACAGTGAAAAGATGAGCTTCAATGAAATCAGGTTTTAAGAAAAATCCTGAAGAAGGTTAGAAAAATAAGAAATGACAAGGGGCAATCGTTTCTCTTGTCCTCAAGGCCCTTGAAACAGCAGTTTTTGTAAATGAAGGCATTTCAAAAGCTACTGGATGGTTGAACACACATCCCAAATCGGATGCAGAAGTAAAGGACACTTTTCTGTAACCTGTTGCAATAATATATCAGAGATGTTAGCAGCAGCAAAAGAGCGTGTTCCCATGGGCTACTATGAGAAATACGTTATGACTGTAAGCATGATGTAGCATTCTATGAATACATGTTTATTGAGTAGCAAAACCAGCTGCATGGAGCTAAAAAAGATGAAGGCTTGCTGTTGAGTTAACTTGGCTACCACGCAGACAAAAAGAAGTTACCTGCTATTTTTTTGGGACATACAAATGAGTGTTATAATGAAGGGAGTTAAATCTAATTCATATGCTAATTATAACTAAGCCACAAGTTCATTCCCAAGCAGTTTTCTAATCGAGGCAACAGAGGGAAGTGCACCCTTCTTTCCCTGCTAGACTTGTGTGTGAAGTAGATGACTGGCAGTCGATAAAGGATTGAAGCCATTTTGAGCAAACATGCATGGTCAAGACACTAAAGGAGTCCACTTAAGGTTCCAAGAATGGTGTCATCCATTCTTTTACTAATTCGAAGCAATGCAGCACCAAAGCAAGTTGTGCACAGCCATGAAGAGCTAGGTGATCTCCACTAGTGTATAATAATCAGTGGGGAGAAGGTAGATGTGTAGAACTGAACAGATTCTATTCATGTAATGGAAAGGTGGTGCTTTTAATGTATTATGGCAGTACTTGGAGCTTGAACATTATTTTGATATACTAAGCTGTGCATATTTTCAATATTGTCCACAAACCTGTTCATGTATCAGTTTCCAGCAGTCCTTCGTTTATTATTAGAGATTTGGGTAGCCCACATCTCTCTGATTGACAACACGGTGTACAAGTGTTTTCAGTTTGGCAGTATGAGGGCGTAGTCTTCAAGGAGACAAATTAATATAAAAACAAAGTATTCATCGTTTTGACGTTAGATACTAGAGGATTCAATCTCTGCCTTCAGAGATTCAGAATCTGATATACTTGTAAGCAGCAAACAGTATAGAAATTAATAAAAGCTTGAATATTTGGTCTTCAATTCTTCCATTCTTACGTGTTGTTTTTCATTAATGAATACGTACAACTCTCTTGTTCAGTTTAGTCAAGTTAATTTCATGATATTGTCTTGGTTTTTAACCCTGGTTTCACTGAGATTATTATAAACATGATCAATTGTCCTTCACCTGGAAGATCTGTGGGGTAAAAAGTTGCGTTTGAATAGGTATGCACAACCAAGAAAATGTTGTCTAGTCATTTACTGTAAAGGTCAAAACATTGTAAACCAATGAGATTCGACTAACACGAATACCTCAATGGAACTCTCCCGCTTCAAAGAGAGATTTGCTCTATCTCTTATTTGACACCATGACTCAATGGTAGGCACTAGTTTCCAGAGCTTTACCTAAGTTTAGCATTTTTCTTTTATGTGTTTTCCCTGCTTATTGACGCAATTCATTCCATTGATTCAATCCACAGGTCGAAGGCAGATGATAGGCAAACCTCACTAGTGTTGGCAAGTACCAAACCAAAGTCAAAGGAGCTTACGAGGTAAAAGGTCCTTGTTCCTAAATCGTTTGCCCAATGCTAATTCTGGGTATTTAGAGTTTTTTTTGGTGCCACTGCCAAATATTTCACCAAATCCTCAATTATTTGTAACATTGGACTACAAAATTCTTCTGAGATAAAGCTTACAGTCAAATTATTTCAAAATTTATTCTGATCTCACATGGCAACTCCATGGATATCAGGTTCGTAATAGTAGACAACATAACGAAATCCAAACGTTTCAAAACTGCATGGGGTTTGTTTCCCTTTTTGGAAGACTAATATGAACTTTGGACAAAGCAGGGTGAGTTTGCTCCATGGACTCCTTCAGCAACGAGTGTCATTTTTTCTGCTTCATCAAGTACAAGGAAAAGTGCTTCAGTGGTTTCGATCTATCTGCACTCAAGTACCCATGTTGTTGTTGGTTCTTTGTTAGCAATTGTTTCTAAAAATCCCACTGCAAGTGTTCTGGTAACTCCAAACACCAATCTACTGCTACTCTTCATTATCTTACACTCCCTTTATGCACTCCACCATGCTACTATCTTTTTCTTTCCCATCTCTCGACGAAGGCTAGGTCACTTTTCGGTCTGGAACTCGATCTTTTGTCTGCTGTTACTAGCAATTGCACCGGGGTGCAAAGGAACGCCGGATGGAGGAGATGTGAATCGTTTTCTGCTATATGAGGGGTAAAACCTGAATCGTGATTTAACAGAAGAGAATTCAAAGCTGAAAAGATAATCATAAATGGTAAGTAGAGCTATGATCACCTAAGGTGGAAAGCCTATAGCTATTAATGTCTTGATTCTTTTCACGTTCAAACAATCTATACTGTATACTAAAGAAGCAACCTAACGACATGTCACAAATTGGCCATTCAAATGGCCTGCATATCCTCGAGACTGATGGAATCCTCATATATGAAGAAGGCAATGACACCTTGATGTCAAATTCTCGTATTTTCTCTGCTTGTCCTTCATGTTATGTCTGGGTGGTCGAATTGAGTGTGCTCATTTTGATTTGTAGAAGGCCGAATAGGATGAGCGAACCCATTATCATACGTTGTTTGCCCATAGAATCTTTAAGTTTATCTAAGGTGGTAAACCCTGCCCGTGTAACCTCTTTAAATAGAAAGTATAGCTCCTACTTGTTGTTTGTAAAATAACGGCTAGGTTGTTTCAAATAATAAAAATTAATTTATTTTATTTTAAAAAGAGTAAACCAAATGATAAAAGTTTATAATTTGAATTGTAAATATTTATATTTATTTTAATGAATGTAATATTTTTTAATTTAATATTATTAAATTGTAATCTATGTAATTTTATTTTTATTTATTTATTTGTTTATTTATTTATTTATTAATCTTTATTTTATTTCTATTTATTTATTTATTTATTTTTATTTTTTAATTAAGAATTTTTTTTATCTATTTTATTTTTTATTTTAATTTTATCTTGATTTTATTTTATTTCTATTTATTTATTCATATTTTATTTATTTCTCGCCTCACATCCTCGATATCTATCACACTTCTGAGCTTCCCCTTGGAAATAGACTTGCACGCAAGCATTTCTTCAATCTCCTTGTCAGTAAGTTCTCTTCCTAGCACATACTTATTGTGTATATTGCGTCCATGCCAAGAAATCGGCAGACCCACGATTATGTTTGTGATGGCTAATGCCAAGAAATTGGCAGACCGACGATGGCAGTGTCTTCTTCACTGCATGCTTTAGCGTTGCAGAGGCGTGGGGCCGAGTTTTCAGGCAAGGAGCACACTGAATGCTTTAGCGTTGCGAAGGCGTGGGTTCGAGTTTGCCCGCAAGGAGCACGCAGTAGATTCATGGTGGATGAACACAGATGATTGGGGAATTGTGAAGAAAAGAGTACCTAGATGATGGATTTTTTGTGATTCCTCCTCGCGGTAATGCTAGGCGGGGTGCTGCTGTTGATGCTCAGCACCGAGGGCTATTGATACTCAACACCGAGCTTAGATACAGAATGGCCGGGGACAATATTGTTAACCAAACGTTGATTCCAACCCATCCAAGCCACGGGCCACCCGCGACGGGTTTCATTAACCAGACATTGAATTCCTACGCGTCTATGGAATTAGGCAATTTGGACTATTTAGAGCAGCGTCTACGGATAAATCGGTTGTTGGACGACACTGCTTCATGATCGCGCAGATCATATGGACGTGAATGCGCAGGACGTGCAGGAACGAAGCTTGCTTCCATGGAACGTTCTGCAAGCGTTTTGAATCCATTCACCGTTATCTTTTGCATACAAAACCACTGATATTTGTTCTCTGCCCATAGACGCCCCACCTACTATAACCCCTTTCAGAGAACTCACATCATATTTTTGGTCAACGTGGGGCAACTTGGAGAGCCGAATGGCAATAGCAGGAACAGCGGGCAGGTGCGTTACTCTGTATCTCTGAATGGCCATCAACATTCCCTCCATTGTAAATTTGGGCAAAATGACAACAGTTGCCCCTATTGCCATGAGCCCGCAGACAAAAGTATTGAAGCCATAACATATGAAATAGCGGAATGAAACACAGATACACGTCCTTGGATGACCCCATTAAAGTGCACAGGATGGAGTTCATGGCAATAACATATCTATGAGTGGATACAACTCCTTTGCTCTAGCCTGCAGAATCCTGACAGATTTTCATTGGTGGTTTGCTAGCTGGATTTGAGTTTAATAGACTGGACAGAGACGAGATCACATGGGGATCATATTTACCGGATTGTTCATGGGTTCCAATTGGAAATCATACAGTCCTCTCAAAACCAGGATATTCCTGTGGTTGGCAAAGTTAAAAAAATTCTAACTTGGTCCAATGAGCAAAAGAGAAATTGGCATGGCCCTGGAAGATTTATTATGTGAAAAACAATGAGAAATCTATGGACCACCTAGTTATGTGCTGCTCATATGCCAAGAAAGTATTAATGCTAACAAGTAGTAACAATGGAGAGTCATGAAAACCTGAGAAGGCCAAAGCTCAAAGAATTCTAAAGGCTCCAGAGATCAATAAAAATTAGGCTTAGGATTTTCTTGATGGTGCTTGTTAAGGAACTCCAGATAAATGTGGTGCTGGTTGAAGCTGGTTTATAAACGAAAATCATTATGTTTCTCTCAAGTATGCAGCAGGTCAGGGACAAATAATAGAGATGAATTCCATGCCTTGCAATTAATTTTGAAAGGTGCATCTGCTGAAGGTATTCAAAGGATCCAAGTGATGGGGGACTCTAAATTGCATATGGATTGGGCCAATTGCATAAGCCATGTGGAGAATCAGGTTCTTAGCATAGTTATGAACAGGGTATCTGTGACAAGAATGAAGCTTTTGGATATCTCTCTCATATTTATGGATAATTTAATGAGAAAGTGGATATATTATCTAAAGAAGCACTATCACAGCCGGAAGGGACTCTACCATGTAGATTTTCCTTGAAATTATGCAACTGCTGTGGTGAACAAATCTGAAACTAATCATTGCAACAAGACACAGAATTTCTCTCCGATTTTGCAGCACAATAGCAAAAAAACACAAGTTTTTTTTTCCAGGGAAACCCAACTGGGAAAACCCTCTACAAGCCGTAGATTTTATTGAGAGAATTTGAGCAATTGATCTCTTACAAGGCAATACAGTTTTACTAGAAAACACATATGTTTTCCCTGCTTAAACTTTGAACACCCTGCACACAATCCTGATTCAGGTCCTCTTGCTTGCATTGTTTCTCTACCCCTATATTCTAGCGCAGGAAGTCTCCTATTTCCTAGTGCAGATTTGGGCTCCTATTATTTAGGTTCCTCCTAAATCCTAGCACACATCTGCAAGCAAAAATGATCTCCTTCTCTTGCTGCATATAGGCTTCTCCTTACACGCTCTCCTAGCAAACCTCTCACACACAATCTTGTGCATACAAAAATGAATTACAAAGGTGCCTTCCTCCTCCTTATAAGCAATTCGACTCAGCTAAATCTGGCAAGTTAATTTTGGAACTCAAACTTGTGATTGAACTGTTAACTGAGTCAAACTAACTCTTCGAACTCGTCCTACCTCAATTAGAAACTGAGACAGGTATCTTATTTCTTTATTTTTCAGGTATATGTAAATATATTTCAACATACAAGGTAGCTGATTTCATTTTTCAGCGTGATGTTCTTGTTGCGTTATGTTTATATAGGATAAATAAGACATTGTACAACGAAATGATAGAACTTAGACTAAAGTTTCTATTACATATAAACTAAAATGATTTTTGTTGAGATGATTTAGCTTAGGTTGGTAAGTGCTAAATTAAGTAATTTAATATCATTTTTTAATATAATTTGATTGAGATTTAATGGTTAAAAACATATGTTGCATCATTCAAAAGTTATCAATTCGAATTTACAGATATTAAGTGAGAGTATAAGAGTATAGCTAGAATGTAAGGTTGTACTTTGTCACATGGGGAATGTAAGGTTGTACTTTGTTACATGGGAAATATATATATATATATATATATATATCAAAGCGTGGTTGAATAACTTTAGCCTACTCATGCTCTGCACGTGAGAGTATAAAAGTATAGCTAGAATATAAGGTTGTACTTTGTTATATGGGAAATATATATGTACACATCAAAGCCTGATAGAATAACCTGAGAGCATTGTTCAAAACAGAGTTTTAAAAGAGATTGAGTCTTCAAAGAGATTGTGTTTCGTAAGAGGATGTATTCATGTGGTTTTGGTAGGGGATGTATTCAAAAGACACATGTTTAAGCATTCCAAAAAAGCCTGGGTAATCTAATAAGACAGATACTCCACAGGGAGAATGGCATGGTAAGATTGATGTATTCAAATTGTTTGGTAAGGGAATGTATATAAAAACACAGACGAGTAGACATAGTGTCAAAAATCTAAAAAGACGGTATATAGTTCCGGAACAACCGCAAACCAGTGTCAAAAGACTGTATAAATTAGTTCAAACTAATAGTTCAAGAAATTTTGACATTAATTAGTTCAAAATAATAGTTCCATAACAACCCCAAAACAGTGTCAAGTCAGATAAGGTTTTCTTTGATAGCCATTTCCAAAATTCAAGACCAGTAGCTGTAGCCTTACCATCTTGCCCTCATTAGGGAATTTTTTTCCCTCCTTCAAAATGCGGCTGGGATGGTTTTTCCACATCTAAAACAATACAGTGATATAACAAGATACCGTACCTCGAGAGCTTGATAGAACATGAACCCATTACTCCTTATACATGATCAAGTGTAATTCTGGACATCAAAAAGAAAAATCCCAAAAAGAAAAATAGGCAACTATTAAAATAAAGGGCGATCAGAAAACTTTGAAGACATTTTCTGTGAACATCACAAGTCAGTTTTTTGAATCATCATCTCGCCCCGGAACTTCCACATTAAGACAGTATTTTACATTAAATCCTGTAAAAACAAACACAGCCCTAATCCACCTATTTATTCAATAAACCATAACCCTAACCTACAACACACAGATAAAAAATTAGATGTTACTGTAAGCAAGGCAAACTGTCCTGGCACGTTTGGTGAAGAAAATACTAAAATTTCTGGTTCTTTGGCCAATACCTATGTAACAAAGTATAAGAATATCGGAAAAGAAAACCCACATTGTGTGAATAAGAAGGGCCATGGCTGAATAGCCTTCCACAGCCATGGGTATCGGCAGTATCCACAAGGTTTGATATCGCACCATCATAACCTTATCCCAGAGAATTTACCTGGTAGCAATCGCTATATCTACCAGGGGTCTAAGTAGTGCTTGTGAATGCGTCATAAAAACAAAACCCCATATAAATACCACAAATAGAAGAGAAATCTCCAGATAGAAACCAAAACACAAAATGAAATAAAAACAGAACGACATAAAAATACCAGAAATAGGAGCAATCTCCAGACAGAACCATAGCCCATAATGGAATGAATGAATCTTTGGAGATAAATTGATCGGCCATGGCCTCAGATATAAAGACAGAGTGGTGCGCTATGTAACGGATTGGGACAATTGAGACACTTGCGGGATTTAGCAAAGCTGCGGATGGCTCGAAACATAACATTAGGGTTAGAGGATAGCATCCACCCTGCGGCTCTTGCCCTTCTCCACCATCCTGCCACCAGTTCCCCTCCGTTGCGAGAATGCTCTCTCTTACCTCTTCTACAAAACCCTAAAATTTACTTCGTTGTGGTATACCATTGTCATGAGGGGCAGCTGGAGAGATAAGGCAGAGCGGAGCGAACGAGGAGGAACTGGTGCAGCTGGCGGCGCAGTTAAACGGAGAGTATACAAACACGTGGCGAAATCTCATAGGTTCCATGCGCTTCAAAAAGTGTCTCTCATTGGCTGGGCTGAACAGAAGCCCCCAATGGAAAACCTGCACAATAGGGAAGTGTGTTCGAGTCTACAAAATGGAGCTTTCCGAACACCGGCTCCGGCGCGTAATTTCCCGGTGATGGGACCCCGACGACCTCTCGGTCCGACAACCTCCCCGCCCGCTCCGTCTTCCATTCGTGTGGTGGACCCTATTTGCTCCGTCTCGCGTTCTCGCCACCGCGCTCCCCTCCGCTCCCCCACGACCACCCCGCCGCCGGCTCCCCCTCGCCACCCACTCCGCCGACTACACCGATTGCGCCCCGCCAAGGTTCGAAACTCAATTTAATTCGCACGATCACAAAACCGAGACCGTTTCACCTAAAACAGAGACCACGTGACTCGCCTTTGGGTATTAAACGAAATTCTGATTATATTTGATGCGAGATAGAGGAAAATATTAAATGTAAGATACTGGAAACATGTTTTTCCATTCAATAGTCCTATTCGAAACATGTATTATGTCCTATTTTAGAAAGTTGTGACAAAATTTTACTTCAACGTTCTCAGCCTTTCCTCTCTGATTTCTGAGAATTGAATGAATATATATAATCTAACGGATCATAAATGGCCTTACATCTCTAACTCTTAAACCAGCTTTCAGTTGCATCTATACAAATTTTCACAAACATGTATTAAAACCCTGTATTATGTGCTATATTGGAAACTTGTATTGGAAACATGTATTAAAGTATTAGGTTATATACATAAATTTTTATCTAAAAAAATAATCAGGATAACTTAGAAATGGAAGTTGGAGGATAAATTGGTAGTAATCCATAATTGATACAGAGTATGAAGTGACATTTATTTGTTTTATTTCTATCACACATAACTTAGAGAGATCTCTTAAAATTACATTCATCGTATAGACCATTATTCTAAAAAAAAAAAAAAAGTGGAGTTGGCTTAAAGGCTAGTCACTGTTGAATACTAAAGAATGAAGTACAATGCAAATCCAACCTAGTTATTGCACTTGCTTGGACCATAAATGAAAATCTTGATGATGAAATATAACAAAAATAGTATGTACCTGTCATGAGGATTTATGCGACCATTATATCATTAGATCCTACGCTAAAAGAAATTTTTATGAGTATAATTCATGTTGGCCATTGGATAATCTGTTCTAGCAAAGTACTCAGAAAATAATTTTCTACCTCCTATTAGAAGCACCGGAAAATCATTTTCCAATATTTCCAAAGACACTTACAAGATTTGTATCCGAAGTTAGAAATCTGTTCAATGACAGGGGATTAATGTCATGAACAAGGTTGAACACTTGAAATATGTTTTGATATGAGTACTTGCCTAATATTTCAAAGGGCCTTTTGATTTGTTCTTTTATGTACTAATTATGGATCACATTAATTAGTTCAATATGACACTGCTGTAGGACCTCGAGGGCAATGACACACTTCTGGAACTATTATTTTAAATTGAAAATTGGACAACCCGTGGAATAAGATTGCAATTGAATTGCTAAAAAGGCTAAAATTTGTTTGTAAAATCATCATATGCTAAAAATCAAGTGGCAACATTACATTCCTACAAGAATGATAGTGGAGCTAGAGCTATCAAAACAACTTGTAATGAAGACCCTAGGAGTTAGCAACCAATCACTATTATGGCCACTGAGGGCTTCTTGCTTGATGTCTGCCTGAAGATTGAGCTCCAAGATTGCATTTTCATATACCATCTCTCCTTCGCTTTATTGCATGTTTCTTCATTTTGAAAGCTACTAACCCTCAGAAATTATGCCAAGGATTGGGAGCTCTAAACAAGACATAAAACAAGTTCATAGAGCATGTTATGATTTATAACAAATTTCTCAATTTGGTTGCTTTGGATGGTCACCACTGCAACAAAATTTTGCATTCCTAGTTGTACGAGGCTCTAGTTGTTCAGACATCCTGTTGTTATAGTTAGAAAATGCAACTTGTAAGTCCTCAATTTGAAATTCCATCAAAAAATTTGAAAAATGAAAATAAAACATAGTAGGATAATGGTATGTAACTTCATGACAAGCAATATTGTTTGACAGTGCCAACTGAGGCTTCTTAATGTTTGCATGTTTGGGTTGTTGTTAGGCATGTTTCCCAAATTTTTATTGTTGTATGCTTAGCATATTACTCTATATGAGATAATGAAGCTTTAGGTTTATATGGGATCCACTTGGGCCCAACATGGATAAATTGTTATGTATTTTCTAATGTAGAATTTGTAGGATTCGTCCATTGAAAGGTGTTATTTCTTAACCATTCGAATAATATTTAGAATTAATTGTGAGTGGTATGAGAGGCATGGGTTTCTTTTGTGTGTTGTTAATTGTCTAAAAATTAACTCATGAGTGGAATAAAATTGCAATTGAATTGCTAAAAATGCTAAAATTTGTTTGTAAAAGCATCATATGATAAAAATCAAGTGACAACATTACATTCCTACAGGAATGATAATGGAGCCAAAGCCATCAAAACTACTTGTAATGAATAACAGCCACTTAGCGCAAATTGACAAAGTCGGTCAGTTTTGTAATTTTTGTCCGTTTTTTTTGGTACCAAATTAGCTAAGTTATATAATTTTTTGGTCAGTTTGGTACCAAATTGGTCACCAAACTAAGCAAAGCACCAATTCCATACAGTTGAAGGTCAACTTGGTAAACTTGGCCAAGTTAAAGTCTGGTTTCACTGATTTTAATAACACTACTCAATATGCATGTTGGAATGTCATATGAGGGAATTGGATTGTAGCATCATTGATTGGTTCCAAGAGAGGTCCCAATATGATGCAATGAAGTCTATGTGTGTCTTTACCCATTCTATCATTTTTTTCGAGTCCCTAAAGACTTGAAATTTTTTGACCCTATTTTCCACTATCAAATTTAACAGAGATATCAAAGCACGAAGCTCTGCCTGTTTATTACTACCAATCCCTATGCTGGGTTTGAAGTCAAAATTTGGTGGTCATAAACATTGCTTCAAAAGACTCCTTCTACAACATCCCTTTAAATTGTAATGGTTAAAGAAAATGATTATGAAGCTCATCCAAATTTTAAGTAGGTTTTTCTCTGTTACTTTTCAACATGATGTGATTTGCTTATCTAGTTTGAGTTTTGTACATTAATAAACTTCTGAATTCTGAACTATGGGATTTTATAAATCTATGAAGATAGGAATAAGAGATTTTTATGAAGGAATGTGTTTCAAACAAAGGTCATTAAATGATTTCTAAAATGTGTTGAGGTTTCCCATTTTGTATATAGAATTTGTTGATGTTTTTTATTGTTTAATTAAAGCAAATTGGCTGTTAATTTCTTGAAAGGAGGTAATTGTTCTTCAAGTTCATCTAATTATGCAAAAAATAACATTTTTTTGGGTAGCATTAGGAATGAATATTTTTTTAAGTTTGTTTAATAGGGATTTAATTTCTTTTCTTTTTGTTTCTTTGTTAAATTGCTATGAAGGAGTATGTAAGGCATCAAATTCATGCCAGAATTGGTATCCATTTTTTTTTTTGTTTATTTGTTAAGTAGTTATTTAAGGGTATTTAAGTAATAAAAATCATTTAATAATAATCCAAAGTGGGCCTCTATGCACTCCATTCATCGGTCCATGCATGTAGTGGCTCAATCTACCTCTAGTAAGTCCCACATCAGTCCTTACTTGTCACCAAACCATTCCCTGAAGAATTAATTCAATAAGACCTCAGTGACACCTATCTTTATTAGGGAAGGATAGAAATGTTGTTTATGATTAGAATTATACCTTACCTTTCTTTTTTGATCATTAGGTAAAGGTGATTCAAAGTTGTTACTTTGAGATATACCTATTATTAAATGAATGGTGAATTGTAGGTGAATGTGTCATCATTTCCAGCTCCTTAATATGTTTCCACATTTGTTTTGCAGATATTCAGACATGGAAAATAAATGGAAGTCAATCATGGCTCTTGAGGTGCAAGACCCTAAAGACAAAGTCATTTTCTCAGTAAATATTTAGTTTGGTCTGAAGTCTACAAAAAACACATGAATATTGACCGTGTTGCCAAAATTCTGAAATAAGGAATTGATGATTTTATAAAAGGATAGGAATCGAATCCAGATTCTCCATGTTCCTTCGTGCGTCGACAAAGCGAACCCCTAAGCACAAGGGCTAGTGCTGGCTTACTATATGAACTATAAATATTTTAGAACAACATTATTTAGATGTTGATATTGATAGTGCTTTATAATTTATCAGATGTGATGACATTTCATAATTCATTTTGTAGTTATCATTGCTCATATGGTCCAATTGACAAGAGAGAAGAATGGAAAACCAAACCAAGTCATTCAATTTCCAAAAAGAGGGGATGCCAATGCCATTTATTGTAGAGATTATGGTTCAAGATACCAAGATAGTAGTAATAACATACAACATGTATGATCATGAAGATGGGCAAGGATGGCCTTGTCATGGAAAACACAACACTTTAAGTGATGATGTTCCTCAGATGAAGCCAAGACTTTCGAAGGACATGATTTATTATTTAGAAAGCTATTTTTTCTTCGACTGCCAATTGACTCTGTTGGTAAAATCCACATTAAGAAATATCTTGACAGATATGCTACAACTTGAGATAGATATTTTTTCTTACAAAGAAAAGACGTTGTAAACGTCTATAATCGCCTGATGAAAGAAATTTATCAACTGCATAGAAAATATGAAATGAGTGTGAATATCTAAAATCAAAAAAACCAAAATGATTTATTCTTCTACTAGAATCCTAATGGTCGAGAGATCCCTTTTATAACTAGAATACAAACAAAATGGATGTTGAAAATTATGGTCAAGTTATCCCACAATAGATTGATAGCCATGGACTCAACGTTCAGTACAAATGAATATGGGGTGATTTTTTTCTCTAGTGATTTCTTTAATAAAGCCATTTTGGTTATAATTATTCAATTTGATTTATGACTTAAAATTAACTTCATTTCATTTAATATGGCAGTGTCATTTGTACACACTTGCAGTTTTTTATGAGCAACAGATTGGGGTACTAGTTGCATGGGTGTTGATGTCACATAATACATCACAACATATAGCAGTATGACTAGAGAGGCTCATGCATAGGTGTTTGCAACTTCATCCTACTTGGAAGGTCAATGCCTTCATGGTTGATAATGCTATGGCTAAAATCATTGCTTTGAAGTAACATCAATATTCTTATTTGACATTTCAAGTTGCATTCATTCTAAAAAATTCTCACTTAAAGTGAATTAAATGTTGTAGGAGAATCACGAAATGTGAAGTGATATTGTGTATTTGGCATGTAAGGAGGGCATGGCTAAATAATGTTAATTGACTGGTCAGTAGCTCAAAAAAAGAAAAAATGATGTTCAATGAACTTGGCCATATCATAAAATATCGTTTTGGTCATGAAGTGGATGATGCAATCAATGCATTTTTCACCAAATTTGCAATTGAGGAGAATTTTTTGGACTATTTGTACAAAACTTGGGTTGTCGGTGACAAGATTCATAAGTTTGCATAATATTCCTTTTTTGTTGTACGTTTTTTGTTTCATAAGGACAACATATATTTACTAATTGAGTCTTTCCATCTTGGGATGTGGGTTAAAGGTGTAGATTTTTCCTCATGAAAACCAGGAGAGATGTAATGTTGTGGAATCATACCACAGTTATCTCAAGACAAACTTTCTATGTGATACACGAAACAAATGTTTTCATAGAATGGATTGGTTATTATATACTCTCCTAAAAAAATGTTGAGTCATGTTATCAATTCAAGACAATTCTGAAAAAAGAAGGATATTTGAACAACCACAAGAAAGAGATACAACTTGAATCGTCAACAGAAAAGGCTAGAAGAATTCCAGACATTGATTGCAAGTCACATGAAAGAATATCTCATGCTTATTGGCTGAGGAGTCAAAGTAAACCCGAAAACAAATATCTTATCATCTATCATCACACAAATTGTATCACTTGGGATTTCCCATGGTCTATTCAGGGAAACATTTGCAAGCATGCCATAAAGGTAGATTGTGTGCATTCCTCCTTAATGGATTCATACCCTTTATTGGATCTCCATACCATGCCCAATACTTTGAATTCCCCTTCTGAGCTAAGTACATAGGCACCAAACCTTCATGCCAATACTATCATAACCAATATGGAAGATGACAACGTTGAAGAACTTAATTTGTTGAGAGAGGAGTTGTTTGGTTACGTAGACCTCTTTCAGAATAGTCCTCCTTCTACTGTGAGCAAGACAAAATTTTTTATTTATTTGGCTCAAAAATGTGTGGATAATGCTAATGATCTTCATAATATGGATTATGACTTCACCCTTGAGTTGGGTGCTTATGCGTCATTTTTGAAGAGGAAGAAGAGTTTCCTTAGTCCTAAAAAGAAAAACAAAATAAGCAAAAAGAATGTCATCTTGGATATTGATTTGAATGTCCCTACATATAAAGATGAACCATTTCAATTTCAACACCTCAACAAGCGTGGTCTTTATCACTCCAACAATGCATCCTCTACTGTTACAAGTAAGTTCTATATGGAGATGATATCAATATGTTTAGATCATATTGGTGATTTTCCATGTTTGTTTGTTTTTCTTTGCTCTAAACTTTGTGCACTCTATGTTGTTCATGTTTTTAATGTAGTGTGTGAATGTTTGCAAGGCTGAAATATCGCAATAATGTGATTTTAGATGAAGAACATAAATAAACCCACCATAACTCTTTTTATCCAATGAGTCAAGGTGCTTAAGGTGAGACTCCTAATTGATTTACTATGTATTGTGATGCATGTATTACTTCGCATGTTATTATTTTCTTTGATGAAAATTGCATGATCTTACAGACATGACAGGTTCTTCAATGGTCCCCCCTCGATTAGAACATGATTGGGTCACTGACATCATGCAAATTAGTGAATTTCCATGTTTTTTGTTTTGTCACTGCTCCTAAATTTGTGCACTGGTGATTTTTCATTTTGTTAATATAGTGTGTGAGTGTTTGCAGGGTTGCATCATCCCATTAATGTGATTTCAGGTGAAAAATGTAGACAAACACACAATCAATATTTTTATTTGATGATTCAAGGTGCATTTGAAGAGACTATTAATTGTCTCTAGTGCTAAAAGCCCTGAACCTGCAAAAATTCCTTCACAAAGTGCTCAAATCAGAAAATTGAGGCTGCTATTGAATCTAGGATGCTCAAAAACCCTCATCCAGACTCTTCTTGAGATCAAAAAGGTTAACATTGAGCAACTTTTGCTTCTCCAAGCCAAAGAAAATGGGCCTCCTATGAAAAATGTACAACCAAAACAAAATTTATAAGAACCAATAGGATTCAAGATGATGATGACAACCATGAGGGATGATTCACCATTTTCAAAGTAAAAAATTAAAAAGCTTAAAAAATAATAAAATAATAAAACTATTTTTTCAACTCATATTTTTAAATTATCTCCCTAAGGGTTTACTCAAATTTCGAGCGGGAGTACTCGACGGATGAAAAATTTAATTCCTCATCTAAGGAATACCCATATTGCATACTTTTGCTGGAGGCTGTTACATGAAAAAGGAGAAATACATGAAAAAATGTGATTGCAATCACAATTTTCATGTATTTCTCATTTTTTATGTAGCAAAGTCCATCAAAAATATGAAACATGGGTACTCATTGGATGACGAATTAAATTTTTCATCTGACAAGTATTCCTACTCGAAATTTGAGTAAAACCTTAGGGAGATAAGTTCAAAATATGAGTTGAGAAAGTAGTTTTTTCTTTTTTCCCTCTAAAATTTGATGATGTAATCAAATTTTATTTCATTATTTCCACTATTATTTTATCATTTCCTTAGGAGGCCCATTTAGACCTCACAATTCCCCTAATTCTCTCTTATTTTTCCTGCAATTCAGCCAAACCTACTAACTGTGCAACATTTTTGCCTTTTTCGCAGTTCAAGAAGTGAATATTTCATCTGCAAAAATGAATTTTTTATCCTCATTAATTTTCCCAATAATCCCTATGAGGGAAAACTTGACCATATGGAGCCCATGAGGTTGGGGGTTGGGGCGAATGGTGTGACCCCCACCGGACCTGACACCTTTCTCTTCGGCATGTGGCCATGTGTATGATGATATGGCCAGGTGTCGGGGCTAACTGCTCGCGCCCTCCGAGCTAAACCCTCCACACTGTTGGAATAGGGTCACATGGCTAGTGATGTGGCTGGGAGTCAGTCTAACTACCCGCCCACTACCGTGCTAGCCTCCTATCTTCCCGCTTTTAGTTATGCGTCACTATTGTGACCAGCGGCCAGGCCTTAATTGTCGTTTTGTCAAATTCGGCTCCACACTAAGTCATATGGCACCCATAACACTAAGGGTTGGGGTTGAATCCCCTCCCACACTCAGTTCACACCTCGGCATAGCTCCTCTACCGAGCATATGGTATCTAATGCAACCACGGGTCTGGGCTTACAACATCTCCCTCTCCGCCAAACACCTTACCTCCTTGCTAGTGGTCCTGTGAACTAGAAAATTACCTAAGGTTGGGGATGGTCCCCACCCCCTCTCCATTTTTTCTCCTACGCTAAAGCCCTATGGGTGATAACATGATCGGGGTCCAAGGATAACGCTCGACCCCTCCTCCCAAACATGCAACACTTAATATTCAATTACATGTTATCACCCATATGGTTAAGACTAATCGGTGGCGTAGTGATGGAACCTTGGAATGTATTATAGTAGGTCGTAGGTTCTACCCTTCTGAGGCATTCGAGCCTTTTTACAAAAATTTTACCAATCGCGAGGCACCACATGGCACCCTCTAGTTGTGCCACGTGGAAGCCTCCTATTGGACCACCCAATATTGCACGAACCAATCAAATAATGCCAACACATATTGTATGGAGACAACACTTGGTGAGCTATGATTGGCATCATGTACACATAGTTCGCATGTTGAATTCACCATGGCATTAGAAGTACAGAGTGCCTGGTTAGCAACTCATTCAACCTGCCTGCAATTTTTTTTTTATTGTTGGTCAAAAACTTCAGAACGTCATAACTTTGTTATATGGTGTCGGATTGAAGCGATTGAAGCCTTTTTGGAATTAGGATGATGAAAACAACAAATTGATGCATATTTTGGTATATTATGAGCAAATTCATTTTTTTAGCTTAGTTTTGATCTCCGGATAAAAAAAGAGTATGTAACTGAATACATCGATGAATGAGGAGTCTTAGTTGTAAGCCATAATATTCTCTGATAAATAACCGCTAAAAATGTATAAATGTGGACTTAAAGAGTATATCCGAGCATAATTGAAGTTGTACAAGCCCAAAATTATTGAAGAAGCTAGACATGTAACAATAATTATTGAGAAAAAACATAAGTTTAGAATTTCATTATTCAAGGAAAATGAAGGTCAACAACAATATCCAGGAAAAAAGAAAAAAAAAACAAATAATGGTATTGTGGAGACAATGGACTTCAAGATATAGAGGGCTTAACAAGAAGTTATATATTTATGAAGTCGAGAAGGATTCAGACACTTCCAATAATGAGTAAAAAAAAAGATAAAAAAGAAAAACAATTCTTGCAAATGTGGAGAAAATTGGATGCCACGAAATAAATGTGAAGATGCATCCTTTCGATACTATAAAATAGTAGATGGGGAGCAAGTTGAAGTACAAGAACGTGATGAATAAATCACTGTCACACACAATGAAGATTCAAATTATGAGGAATCGTCATTCGCTACAATTTTATGTGACTGGAAAATCCATGATGAAAATAACAACTCTTCAAAAGAGCAATAACAACAAGGCACTACAAAATACGTTCCACCACATATTGGAAAGAATGGAAACCAGTCTCCAAGAAGGAGAATTAAGCTTACTACACCACCAACAAACCTGATGAGTACATTACGCCCTAAAGCCCTAAAGCTTAAAGGACTCATAAGAGGATGAAATTTCAATATACTTGTAGATTCTGGCAGTACTCATAGGTGTATAAACCTTGATATTGCTAAAGAACTTGATCTTTGTATATGCCCAATCAAGTACCTAACCATGTTTGTCGCTACTGGGAAAAAGTTCAAAGAAATAGGAGAATGCCATAAGGTTTCAATCCAGGTACAAGAACTACAGCTACAAACAGATCTAGTTGTCCTACCACTCGAAAAAATGGATGTAGTTACGGGTGTATAACGATTAATACAACTAGGAAGCTATACTAAAAACCTTTAAGAACAATTCATGGATTTTAATTGGCAAGGTCAACATTATAAATTATATGGTTTTAATAGTCTCAACCTGAAGGGAGGTACAAATACTTTTGAGTACTACAACAGTCAATGTAAGGATTCCACTCCGTACCAACATGTTAAACTAGAGGAAACCCTTCTAGTTATCCTTTGAAGAAAAATCATCTCTAAAGGGGTTGGAAATGTTATAAATAAAATATTCCTAAATAACATTAATTAAATAATGATATTAAAATAATAATATAAATGATAAATTAAATAATTAAATAAATTAATGGTCCATTAGTTATGAAAGGGAAAGAGGTCAAAAGGTGTGACCACTCACCTTCGTGGCCATTCAATACATATATAGGCACACCTCCATGAAGGATTGTAACCACTATTCATATTTTCATCAATAATACAAATACTTACTTGAACTTATACACAAGTCTACACATAATTACACTCTTACATCTCTAGTCTTCTCAACAATTACAATCACTTTAGCCCAATTCATTCATTAATTAGTGATCACCTTCAAATCAATTTAATATTCTAATAGAAATTGTAGATAGAACAGTAAATTAAATGAACAATAGAAGACAATCAAGAGAAATAAAAGAGAATATTTGTTCTAACACTAGAAAAACACCGCACAAAGGGGAAAAACCTTTCAAATTCTTCTTCTTATTAGATTGTCAAAAAATGTTATACAGAGAGATACAATGGTTCAATTCATCAACAACAAATTCAATGTCCATTCTTTAACTATTCAAGAGATCAACCAACCAATATCCAACATATGAGCCTCAAAGTCAAATCTAGTCAACAAGTCAAAGTATGCAATTATGTCAAAGTAAAAAATAGTAAAAGATGCCATAACCAGTCCTAAAGTCAATAGTAAACTCCTCCAAAAGAGATCGGTGAGTAGTTAAAATTCTCGGCCTTCCTTTCTCGTTAAACATCAGCCAAAACAATCCTAAACAACTCGACCAAACTTAGTCAATGGAGAAAGTCCACAATCAAACTTCAGGTTTCCTGCAGTCAAATTTTGTGGTCAAGAGAAGTCAATCTACCGAAAAGACCTCAATATTTGTGCCAAATATGCAGCCTCCAAAAACAGATCCAAAATTTCAAGTGAAACTCCTTCCAAACTCCAAAATTCAATTCTAGTCAAAGACAAATTTCAACCCAACCAAAGATACTCTCTCTCCTCCTCGCACATGTGAAAGAAGACCCTCAATTTCAGAAGTAGTTGAACCTCAAAAGTAAATAATAATATTTTTTTGATGATGTCTCCAAATGATGTGACATGAGGTCTATTTATAGGTGTTGGAGGAGACCCAATTTGACTTCTAGGTTGACCTGAAATTTCGTGCACGTGTGGTTTTTCATATTAAAAATATAATTTTCCTTGACCAAATCAAATTATTCTAAGGGAAAAGAGGGTATTCTCTGGATGAGGAAGGTTGTAAAAAGTAGGGAAATTTCTCATGAGCTGCCAAATTAACACTCCCTTTCAGGTAGGGAGAAATTTTTGACTGCATTATGAATCTCATCTCAAACATCTCGTCATCATCTTCATTGAATCAAGTCATGTCTCGTCTCTTCTCATCTATGCTGAACACTCTTGGGTCTAAAAGAAGAATAATTTGACATCATAGGGGAGCTCAAGCTACCACCCTCTATTCAAGGACAATAGGCAGGATATGACTTACAATGGAAGGTAAGGATCACAACTATCCTATCATCAAGACAATAGGTAGGATACTATTTACCATGAGGTAAGGAACACAACTATCATATTGTTTGCTAATCTTCCCAACTTGGCCCTCAAGAGGCAATGTTGAAACACCTACATCCTATCACTTGGGCAAGGTACTAGTTACTAAGAGGTAAGAATCACAACTAGCCCAGGTATGCTCACCCATTGGCCAAATGGGGAGAAACAATCCCGAAAAGTGCAACTTGTGGGTAGGATTCCAACTGGGGTATACTTTTTCAATTCCCAAAGATGACAATAGGTAGGATACTAGTTATCAAAGGAGCTCTTTAGCTTAATTCCTCTCCCTGTGATCTCAAAAAAGGGGGAAGTTCATATCATATTGTTCTCGATCAACCGAGACCATTCCCCAAGACGGTTACATCCATCAATCCAAGCTACTCTCTAAAGATCAAGAACTTCCCTTAGTCAGTATGTTTTTTATTTACACACCAGTCAAAATATGATGGATTCTTATTGCTCCTCTATGCACTATGTCTTGTATATAATGATACATGATCTCAATATGCTTGGAATTGTCATGAAATATGGGATTCTCTGCCAATCGTATCCCACTCTTGTTGCAACAATATATCACTCTCATATCTAGGAACTTCTCAAACAACTCCTCAGAACAATTTCTCAACCATATTGCCTCATATCTAGCAATGCTAGAAACAATATACTCTTCCTTAGTCATGCTCAAAGCTACAAACTTCTTCTTCCTTCTCATCTAAGATATTGTGGCAGATGCCAAACTAAAACAACACCCTGATGTGCTCTTCTTGTCAATACAATTTCCAACCTAGTTAAGGTAAGTGTATCCATGTAGCCTCACATCTCCATCAATATATCTCGGACCAAGATTGACTGTCCCATGCAAATATCTTAGCATATTCCTCAGAGCAACCCAGTGTACATGAAGAGGCTCAGCCATGAATTGAATTAAAGTGTTAACTACGAAACATATGTCTCAACAGGTGCTCACAACGAACAATAATGCCCCAAACAATAATTCATACTCAGAGGGGTTCACCATGTCAGATACAACAACATCTATGCATAAATTCTTGAATTTCATCTCCATCGGTGTGGTGAGTGACTTGCATTCTACCATTCCAAATATTTCCAACAATTTCACGACATATTTTCCTTCAGAGAGGAAAATCTCAACAGTTCTTTGACACACTTCTAATCCTAGGAAGTAATGCATTAAGCCAATATCCTTCATCTCAAACTCAGAGGCCAAATCCCTGTTACACTTGAGCATTAGAGTCTCACTACCTTTCAAGAATTCATCATCAACATATAAAATCAAAATCAAAGGCATACCTTGGACCACATTAAAGTAGAGGCTCAGGTAAGCAATTCTTCTCATGAATCCAAGATTTATGAGTTAACTATAAATGTGAAAATACTAGGCTCTGGTGGCTTTATTAAAACCATATAGAGCTTTTCTCAACTTGCAAATGTGATTCTACCTATCCTTCACTTCCATGTAGTTTCTCAATAAATACTTCTTCCTCTTGTATGCTATGAAGTAATGTATTCCTTACATCCATGTGGTGAAGGTTACATCCTTAACTTGCAACAAGGGAAATAATAGAACGAATAGTAGTGTATTGGGAAAATGGTGCTAATATGTCATGATAATCTTCCCCCTCATTTTGAGAGAAACCTTTAGCCATGAACCTCGCTTTACACTTTTCAATGCTTCCATCAGCTTCATGCTTGATCTTGTATAACCACTTCGAATTTATGATCGACTTTCCTTTAGGTCTTGGAACAACATCCCATACATCATTATTCATGATATATTTATACTCTTCGCCCATGGCATCCTTCCAAACTTTCTCTTTCAGTGATTCTTAAAAAGTGGTAGGCTCAACCTGTATGATGGAGCTCATAGCTACAACATATCCCTAGTACCGGCATGGATTCTTTCTTTCTCTAATAGTTCCTTTAGTAAGAACATGTCTCTTAGCATCCTGTAATGTATCACAAATACAAATAGGTCTTTTCCTTGCAGGGGGGTCAAATGGAGGAGGAGCCAAGGGTTTCATAGGCTCCATGGGATCATCAACAACCTCCCTCTCAAATTTTGGCACAAAAGGGCCTTCTAGTAGGTCAATGTCATCATTTTTCTTCTCAATAGGAAGAGGCGAAGGAAGTTCCCTTGATTTTCCAAGGGAAATATCTCATCAAAGGTTACATCCATGCCAAACTTGATTTTCCTTTGACCATATATATATATTCTAAAGGCTTTATAATTTTCACAATATCCAAAAAATGTACCTTTCTTTCCAGTGACTTCCATCTTGTTCCCTTTGTCCTTCGGGACATGAAAATACATAGGGCAGCCAAATATCCTTAGATGACCAATATTGGGCTTCACACTTGTAAACAGTTCTTTAGGAGATTTTTTATCTAGGGTTTGATGAGGAACCCTGTTTTGAACATAGACTGTTGTATTTGTAGCTTCTCCCCAAAGGAACTTTGCTAGCTTTTGATCATGTAACATAGCTCAGGAAGTTTCCATGATAGACCTGTTCTTTCTTTCAGCCATGCCATTCTGCTTGGGATTATATGTTACAATAGTCTCTTTCTTGATTCCAGCCTCCTTGAAAAAGTCAATGAACTCATTTAAGGTATATTCTCCACCATTTTTAGACTTGAAAACCTTGATTCTCTTCCATGTTAGATTTTTTATCAATGCCTTGGATTCTTTGAACATGTAAAATTATTTATCCTTATGCTTCAAATAGAATATCCATGTTTTCCTAGAGAAGTCATCAATAAAAATTATATCATAGAGGTAGCCACCAAGGAAGTGCACGTGCATAGGTCGACATAGGTTAGAATGGACGAGTTACAAAATATCATTAGTCTTGTTCTTGCTGGAGGGGAATGCTCCCCTTCTCTTCTTTCCACTAACACACCCTAGACATACATTGTCATTACTATATTGAACATTAGGAATCATAGAAACCAACTTTCATACTTTAGGCAGGGCTTCATAGTGTAGGTGTGCCAGTCTTCAGTGCCATATCTCACATTGATGATTGTTATGGTTAACAAATTCTTATACTGGTCTTCCATCAAATCTATAGATTCCTTCAATTCTAGATCCCAACGTGAAAGCATCTCTCATGCGAGATTCCATAGGCCAGGTGAGGACCTTTCCTCTTATGAAGGAAACTCTTATCCATTTGTCTTTCAAGGAAGATATATATGCCAAATTCTTCCTTAATTTCGGAACATACATAACATCATGACGAAGAACAGATTCCCCACAGTGTAAATGAAAGTTAACTAAACCAAATCCATTTACATGATATGTAGAGTTGTCCCCAAGGATGATATTTATATTTCTCTCCCTCTCAACCAAATTTTAGAGGACTTCCGTGTACCAAGAGAAATTTCTAGAAGCCCCACTATCCACCAACTAGTTATCACAAGAATCTGAAGGAGAGGAACTAGAAAGAGCAGAGATAAGAATATATTTAGATTGTGAAGCAACAACATCGTTTTCATACCTTGAGCTCCTTGATATATTTTATCGACAATAGCCTTCTTCATGATCATCAGGGCCATCTCTCCCTCTCAACCAAACTTGAGAGGACTTCCTTGTACCATGAGAAATTTCTAAAAGCCCCACTATCAGAGGCACACCTTAAGTTCCTTGATATATTTTATGGATGATAGCCTTCTTCATGATCACTAGGGGCATCTCTCCTTCTTCTATCACCTCTCCTTCTTCTATCATCACCTATTTTTCTATCATCTCCTCTTCTTCTATCATTGAACTTGTTGTTGTTGAAGCCATGATTGGACCTTGTAGCATCTCTCTTTTGCTAGAATTCTCGGGCATAGTGACCATGCTTGTGGCAGTTGTATCATTCAACTTTTGATAATTCCCTCTTGAGTATTCTATTGGAAATAATAAAATATGAAGAAAGCCTTCTTGATGGTCTCCCTCTTCCTTTTCTCTTCTTTTCTTGAGTAGAAAATATAGAGGGTTCTCCTTCTTCATGCTTTTGAATCCTCCCTCTTGATATCATCATGGATTATTATTAGGTGCACTTACCGACTAGCTCATCAAATGGCAGGTACTTTAAATTGTTGCTTATAGTAGTGATGAAGGTTTCCCAAATAGAAGGAAGACCTTGAAGAGTGACCAATACCAACTCTATGTCAAATATGGGCTCACCAAAAGTCTGCAATTGATCCCCTAGTTGGGATATCCTCATGACATAGGATTGCACAAATTCCTCCTTGTTAATCTTCATGTCCTTGAGTTGATTATTTAAGGAGTGGATGTGATTCAAATTTTTGAATGCATATATCCCAACCAACTTATCAAACTTGTCCTTACACTTCTTAATTTTTTCAACATAAGTAAGAAATTATCTTTCATTGAATCACTACGAATTTTCTTAGCTTTGGACTCACCTTTCTTGAAATGGACTTCGTAGCAGCAGGATCATCTTTTGGTGGCCAAGTAATTTTCCTTCTGCATATTCCAAACCATCATTGTCATCCAGAATAATTTCTAACCTGGTCTTCCAAGCAGTAAAGTTAGATGAGTCACCCAATTTCTCTATGTCCTTGAAATAAGAGGTAGACATATTGACAATGTCAAATAGGCTCCTTTGGCTACTTCAAAAGATGATTGCTCTTAACTCTTGATTCCTTAGGCTTGTCTTCAACTCAACTATGATTCCATGTTAATTTTTCATTGTTCTATTGTGTTACAATAACTTTAGCCCACTTCTCTCTTCAATTAGAAATCACTTTCAAATCAATTTAATCTTACAATAGAAACTGTAGATAGAACTATAAATTCAATGAACAATAGAAGACAATGAAGAGTTAGATAATATTTGGTCAAAGACCACGGTAAAACCCCACAAGGGGGGAAACCCTTCAAATTATTCTTCTTATTAGATTGTCATAAAATGTATAGAAAAGAGATATAATGTTTCAATTCATCAACAACAAAGTCAAAGTCAATTCTTTGACTATCGAAGAGATCAACCAACTAATATCCAATAGATGATAGTCAAAGTCAAATCTGGTTAACAAGTCAAAGGTTGTAATTCTATCAAAGCCAATAGTAGTCAAGGACACACTAACTATTCCCTGAAGTCAATAGTCAAACTCCTCTAAAGAGCTCGGTTAACAGTAAAATTACTCAGCCTTCCTTGCTGGTAAAACTTGATTTTAAATAGTCCCAAACAACTCAATCAAACCCAGTCAACAGAGAGAGCCTACAATCAAACTTTAGATTTCATGCGGTCAAAGTCTGGGATCAACAAAGCTCAAATTTCCCAGAAAATATCGATCTTTGTAGTAGAGAATGCGGGCTCCAAAAACAAATCCAAAAATTCAAGTCAAAGGAAGCCAAATTCCTTCCAAACTCCAAATTTCAACGCTGGTCAAACACAAATTTCATCCAAATCAAATATACTCCCTCTCCTCCTCGCATGTGTGAAAGAATACCTGCAATTCCAGAAGTATCCAAACCTCCAAAGAGAAGAAGAAGATGCTTGTGATGATGTATCCTAATGATGTGACATGAGGTCTATTTATAGGAATTGGGGGAGACCCAATTTCACTTCTAGGTCGACCTGAACTTTTGTGCACATGTGGGTTTTCATATTAAAAATATATTTTTCCTTGACCAAATTAAATCCTTCCAGTGGAAAAGAGGGAATTCTCCAAATGAGGAAGGTTTTCAAAAGGAGGGAATCTGTCCCTGAGCTACCAAATTAACAACAAAATCCACCATGAGTCCAATCTTATGAAGGATCAGTCACAGCAAACACCAGTCTACACAATAATAAGCTTTTGTCAAGTCCTTTTTTAATGATAAAGGATTTTTATTTTTCACCTTAAAAGTGTGTATACATTCTTGTGCAATCGCCATTGCATCTTGAATTTGACAGTTGTTTAGGAATCCAAATTTCTCTAGCAAAATTAATTGTGAAAATTTTTCCCTCATCCATCTAGAAATAATCTTCGAAATAATTCTGTAAACAATATTGCACAAGATTATTGTCCTATAATATATAAAGGATATTTCCGATGATACTTTTAAAATTAGGGCAATAAAAGTAGAGTTTATGGTACCAAGTATCTATAAGGTTATCCTCGATTCCTCAGCAAGTTGTAGCAGGTACTCACCCATAAGATCCATAAAATGAAGGAAAATTTCTGTTGGCTACCCATCTAGCCTAAGACTTTCGTACATGGGAAAATATTTTAACACCGATTCCAATTCATCAATTTTGATCGCCCTCCCAATATTTACATTTAACTTCACATCAAACTTTCTCGGATAAATTTTGATGACCTCCAATTGATTTTTGATGTCCACCCCCTCCCTAGCATGATATGGGTTCCCAAAGTACCAAATCGCCTCTTGATGGAGTTCCTACAACAAGGAAATATGTCAACCTTCTTCCCTCTCCAATTCCCAAATGGTATTTTCACTTCTTCTGTAGGAGGAAAATATGTGATTTTTTTTTGTTTTTATCACCCTCAGTGACCCAAATGTCCTGGATTTTAAGTCTCCACTCCACTTCTTGTTGATAAGTATGTGTGTCTTTCTCTGTCAAGATCCAAAGCCATTTGTTTCTAGTGATTAGAGAATAAACCCAGATTTGCAGGGTCATCCACGTTTGTAAGATTATGGTCAATCTCAAATAATTCTTTGATGTTCCTTTTATTTTTTTCACTAATCCATTGTCGAACCTTATTTTTAAGTTTGGAGAGTTTCATGCGAACCCTATCCATATAAGATTCTTTATCATTGACCTGAAATGGGTAGATAACTTGATATGCTATGCGTAAACACCTCTCGCTCAGTTAAACAAATAAATTATCTTGCTTATGCATGATTGTGCATAAATGAATACTTGAAACATGTGTATGTTTTTTAACTGTTTAAGTTCTTTAATAACATTTAATTTTGTTGATATTAACCATGTGAAACAACCATGAAGTGCAGTAAATAATCATCAACACATAAAAGAAAATTTAATAAATCATTTCACCCAAATATCGTGGGCCACATCTCCTTGAGCCTTTATCAACTGACTTGGCTCTTTGGGATAATGATGGAAAATATCTTTTACAAGTAAAATACTATACTCCAATGGTTATTTGGACTGTACCATTGGGTTTAGAATACCATCATACCCCTGGAATAGCTATCACCACTCTAAAGTTAGACCTAGGCTCCCTTAGACTTGACCTCTTCTGTCGGCATCCTTAAGCTTCCCTGAGCTTCTATGGGGCACTGACTCCTTAAGAAATCCTTTTATGTCCCTAAAACCTCACCTACCATCTCCAGAACATATCATACATCCGAAATAGACTGATCATTTGCTCCAAATGAGCTCTGGTTCCCTAATCTAGGCCTCCAACCCTGTTGGCCCTAGGTTGCCTAAAACTTCCATGTGGCTTCTCGACCTTACAAAGTCTCCAAATCACTCTTAAACTCCTTCCATTAGATTCCAAATGTCAAAAATTGTCAAAATAGACTATTCACTTGTTGAAATTGGCCTCTGGCTACTTTGGTTACGCCTCCAACATCTGGTGGCACGCCCTGGCTCTAAGTTCACTGACAAATTCCCTAAATCATCTCGACCTTCAGAAGTCTTCAAAATATTCTAAAAATCCTTCCATTTGATTCATAAGGCTCAAAATAGTTAGAATAGACTACTGGTTTTCTAAGAATGGATACTGGCTCCTCTGGATAGGCCTCATTCTCCTGCTGGCCCCTGGTGGCCCTTGGAACTTCCCTAAAGCAAAGCTACCTTCATAAGTCCTCTACTAGATCTATAAACCTCACCATTAGTTCCATAATGTCTGAAACATCCAAAAATGACGATGGGTTTCCTGAGTAAGGTCTCTAGTTTCCCTAGCTAGGCCTCAAACTGCTGCTGGCCCCTAATGCCCCTCGTAGCCCTTGGAATTTATCTGAAGCAAATTCCTACTCACAAGTCCTCTGATGGCTCTAAAACCCTCACCAATGATTCTGGAAAGTCCAATAAAGTCGAAATTGACTATTCACAATCTCAGAATGGTCGAATAATGCTCAAGATAGAGCATAAATAAATTTTGTCTAGTTTCACCCTAAACAACTCCACTAAAAGTGGAGGAACTGCAGTTATCTCCAACCAAATTTGGATTTTCCACCAGAAATTGTGCGCTGGCTAGAATACCTGCAAATCCTAACTGTTAGCAATAAATTTTGACCATTGCATGTGATAGGCCTAATTGCAGAGACTTTGAGAGGTTTAACTGTAGGTTACAATTTATGTCACGATACCATGTGACTACTCCCGAAACTGACGGCGGTCTCGTAGGTTGTAACAACGGTTGGAGGAAAAATTGTGCCATGTGATAACATCAACGCTGCAGAGACTGCGGTTAATGATAAGTCGTCGAGTTTCATGGTTGGTGCCTGGTTCTAGGGTTAAGGCCATATGGGGAGGGGTTGGCCCTTCTGCTCCCCCAAATACAAAACAGTTAATCAATAAATAAAATCTGACCACAGTTATGGTTAAGAACCATCATAGCAGAGACGGTAAGATAGAGGCATGCTATATGGGAGGTCACGCGATCGACTCCTCCGGCCCTCCACCATATTTTGAAACATTGTTCAAGGGCCACGTGGCGGCCTTGGGGCTGGCAATGTTTGGATTAGCTGGAAAGGAATATTCTAGGGAATATTCTAAAGACTATTCCAAGAATATTACCTGGAATATTTTTTTTTAATTTTCAAAAACCCAGTCAACACTGGTCAAATGTCGAAAATTGCAGTTTACTAGACTTTTCAAATTGTGATAACTTCTTCATACAATGTCATATTTTCGATTTTTCACGTCACCAGAATTAAGAAGATGAGATCTATTCTATTGTCCAGTTTCGACACAATTTCGAACACTTCGAAATTTGAGCTATCACTTAGGTCCTTGATCCGAATCTGATCACTCCTCCCAATTAGAAATCTTTTGGAACACAAAAGACCGATTACCTGTTCAGTAGATGAGAGTACAACACCCTCACATTTCTAGAATCCTTATACTTTTCCTTTCTTGGCTTAGTGCCTTTGAGCCCAAACTCAAAGGTAGTCAACACTTCCCTTCTTGGATGTGCTTGTCCTTCTGTCAAGAACTATATATTTGTTGAACTCATTCAAAAATTTATGGCGAGAAATTTTCAATTGAATATAGTTTAACATCATGTCCTTGATCATCGATCAACGATGGCTCAAAAAAATGTAATTTTTCAATAGAAATGCATACATGACTAAAATTTGCATATGTACAAATGAATGTATGTCTTACTGAGTTAAGAAGTCAAACCACTTCTTACCAAGCCACTTCCATGACGATTTTTGCTGCTGAAAATCTTCTTCATGTGCAACATCTATTATCACATCAATTATGGAATCTTTGGTTCCATTTTCACCAGTATTTTTATCCTCTTGCTTCAAATGCTTGGGATGATTAGTTGGATGCAATGTCCATGTCACTTCTTCTGGAAATGTGTACAAGTCTTTTGCACCTTTTGAGGAAGTTGTTGCTCCTATATTCCTTCAATCTCTTCCAACATATTAAAACATCATGGTTACACAGACCACAATAGGAACAAAAACTCTTTCTTCCATTCAAGCATGCTGATTTTTCATGCTTAACAAATACATAATCAACTTGACCATGGGAAGAATTATACCTCAAATGTTGCTTTGCATGTCCATGTTTTTTACCTTCATGAGGAGATTAACTTGTAGAGGTTCCAACTTTCTTTTGAATACTAACATTAGTGTTCTTTTCTTGATAGCCATCAGAACTCTCTTGATCGCCATAAGCTGCATGTCTACAAACATCTTGTTGCAACATAGGCTTTGAACAATGGCATTCAACATGAAAAAAAACTTGACATGTTTGTGGTTTAGAACTTGCAACAAAAGTTCTTCTTGAAGTTGTCTCAAATGCCTTCATGGCTTTGGAGTTTTCGCCATAAGATTGAACATAACCTAGACCAAACTTCTTAGGCATTTCCTCAACCACAATAGGATAAATCATGCCTTGTGCATGTTTGCCTGGACCCTTACCTTCATAGCCCATTTTTAACATCAACTTGGACCCTATACCTCTAGTGTTTTTTTGAAATGAACTTAGACATCTTTCTGAAGAGGAATTTGAAGACAAAATTGAGTGATTTACCTCTGATTCATGCATGTGTTTGGTTAAGGCCTCTTGGGATTGATGGAGCTGCATCTCCATCTCATGCATTCTTTGAATAATTCCTTCTTTCTCTTGCTTCATAGCAACCAATTTCTCATGAATTCTAGTGCTTTATATTCCATCTTCATACAAAATTTGCACCATATCCTTTAGGATGTAGAAGTCTCACTTCATTTCCTCATCAAAAAATCTTGTAAAAGAGGAGGATTTAGAAACCTCATTTGATGAAGTTGTCATACTTATGTAAATGAATTAAGGAAATTCAACAAAAATTCACAAAGCTTCAAAAACAATTGACAAATATTCTTAACAAAATGGCTTTAGAGTCAAGTCTTCTTCAAGTAGCGTTTTGCAAACAATCTTCAAAAGTGATTGTGCTTCAAGGGTTGCCTTGAGGTCCTTTGGGTAAGGAGAATGCTTTCAACCTTATTCCTTCTTGTCCTATTCTAGACACTGCATGAAGAAGTAACTCCCCTTCACCTCCAGCAAACTCAAACTTGTAAGCATCAATCAATTTGCAAATAGTGAAATTATTTGCACTGTTAAACACCTTTCAAGTCAAACAAGCAACCTAGTGCTCTGTCAAGCAAGCAAACTAGTGCTCTGATAAGAAAGAAACCTAGTGCTCTGATACCAACCTGATCTGAAATTGGTGGATAACTTGATATGCTATGCGCAAACACCTCCCACTTAGTTAAAAATATAAAATATGTTTCTTATACATGACTGTGTGGAAATGAATACTTGAAACACGTGTATGTTTTTTAACTGTTTAAGTGCTTTAAGGACATTTGTTTTTGTTGATTTACTTTTGAAAACCCTCTACTACCTAGATATGCTTTGATACCATGTGAAATTTCCTTAATTTCAATCATAAACTAATCTTTGAACTTATGCAGTTTATTCATATTCAAATGTTATTACAACAAATAACGATTAATTCACTACTACAGTCTTCACAAATAAAATATAGGAACTCAAAAATAATGCACACACAGAAAATTTTGACACTGGTATTTTTGGACAATAGTCTCTTGGAAAAACCCCACTGTGGAGAAAACTTGTTTGTAGATGAGGGTTTTATTATTAATTCTTCAACAAATTAAGGAGCACATAAACTGCTTACCTAAAACTGGAAAAATAATTTGGCAACATAAAGTTTCCTCTATGAAATCAAATTTTTCTTTTGCCTGCAACTTGCACTGGAAAAATATGGAAGTGCTTACAACCCACTGGAATTTTCACTACCTCGAAAAAATCATTCCGACAATCCCTTTATCTTCCCGCAACTTACACTTCCTTTAGAACCTATCTTCGACAATTGGAAATCGATCTGCTTCCCAGCTTTGCGCACTTGCTTGTGTGGCCTCTGTGTAAAATAATTCGTCCTCTATTCCCTTCTCTCATAATGTTGGAATCTCATGAATAATTCCTCCATAAATCACTCAATTCTTCCTTCTGAAACCCTTATTGTTGGTGTCTCCCTATGCTTCAACTTCACCCTTGCTAATCACTACAACTGGGTAAGTCAAACTGCTTGAATGATATCCAATGTCCCATCGACTTGCTCTTATAATGTCCCATTGAGAAACCAATGGCAACGATCTAATCACAATCGATGGATAAGATCATCTTGACCCCAGCAAGTGACTTTATAGAAGTCTCTAGACAAAAATCAATTTTCCTCAATCAATCAAATTTAATTAACTAGTTTTCCTAAGTTAGACATTGGAAAATAATTAATAATTGGCTAATTAATCTAACTGAAGTGTTTCTTGTGAAACCTTTTATGGGTATTGGAGAAATTGTGTTCCCTCTACCCGCTGGTACCAAAAACTAACATATACCATTCAAAAAAAAATTCTCTTAGCCTTGACCTTTGGATATTCCAAAGCTCAACAAATCATTCACAACCTTGTTCTTAAGCTTGTAACCCTAGGCCTATATATAGAAAGCGAATTCCCTCCAATTGGAGCCTTGAGCCATTGTTGTGCCTTTCGTGTAGAAGCTCTAGTCAAGTCACCTCACACTTTGTACCTTGAACATTTGTCTTAGGTGACCTTAGCATTAATTAGGACTCCTCCCATTGGTGAAATTTCGTAAAGAGTATGGGGTTTTCGCTGTGGTGACGATGGGCCACTACCACATTGTTGTCTCTTGGTCTAGTTTATACCTTGTAGGGTTTCCCTCTCCAATCCTGCTAGATTTTGCACCAAAAATCCCTCGTATGTAGTACATAGGCCATCTTAGGCTTTGTCAGTACTCTACCCAACAATAGACCTTTTACTCATCCCCTTAAACAATAACATCAAAGCATATTTCTAGGTGATTTAGGGTAGCCTCCCTTCTGGTTTAAATAACTAAAGAGTAGGAGGAAGGCTGTTGAGGTGATAGTGGCAACACTTATCTTGTTTTCGAAAGGTTTGACTATGGCCCTGCCCAGTCAAAATTTGCACTAGACATGCTAGATTTTGTAGCACCAAGTACAATTTTGGAAGTAACAAACCCCATTTCCCAATCTCAAAAATAGGCTACACTTTCAACCACACAAAAAGGAAAAATACAAAATCATTGTTAATTTCTTGTTTACAATCAAAAAAATTACAAAAGAGAATAATTAATTTCAGATTGTCTTTCAAGTCTAATAAACCCCCATTTCTACTAAAATTAGATTTAAATTTCTGTTTGCAAATATGTAATATCAGCGTCATATTTGACCTAGGATTTCTATCAGCACAAAGACATCTTCCATTTTTGTCATCTTTAAATAGGTTCAAAGTATGCACAAGACATCTTCCATTTTTATCATCTTTAAATAAGGTTGAAAGTTACACGTGTAAATCTGGAAATTTACTTGTTATAACTAAATTCACAAAACCAAATTTACCCTAATTCCTCAAGCATCCTCAATGATAATATCATTTGGACTTAACTACCTTAGGAATTCCCTCTTGAGCTGGAGGAGAGCTAGCTAAAGCAAGAGGTAGAGCTACCACGCTGACATTGGGTAGCCTATCTGTGTTTCCATTGGGGTTTCATATGTTTGGTTGGGATTTTTCCATTTGCTGACAAAATCAGGAAGGTAACACATCCAATTTCAAAAATTAATATTAAAATCTTTGACGTCAATTTAATTTTGCAATATGATTTAGAATGATCAAATTATGTACCACATGTGAATACAAATCTCTTAATAAATATGTTATTTAATTAAGGTAATGTTTTTGGTACACCCTAGAAATAATTGTCTATACATGTTACCATTATAGAAAATCAGTTTCAATAATTGTATCTCCAATGTAGAATGGTTACTACAAAGATCATAATTTAGAAGGGATGAAATGAATGTTTCAATTAAATGAGATTCCTAAATGAAAATTTCCCCCAAAAATAAACCATTATACACGATTAAGCAAAGTTTTATATATTAACGATTTAGAATTAGGTTTAGAGTTTTAGGTTTCAGTTATTTTATTTGCTTTCCGTTTCTCAAGTAAATTTGGTGCCCCCTTATGCAACTGTATGGAGTTGTATGGAATCAGTCAATTCCATATGGAACCAGTCAGTTCTGTACGGAAACAACCATTTCGAATTTGATGAGCTGGTTCCATCGAAAACGCCTGAAGACTGGTTTGACCAGCTGATTCAGCTCCGATAACATTGGTACTCTTGGAATATTGCTTGCTTGAAAAAAAAAAAAAATCCGGAACATATGGTCATTAATCAAAGCAGCAAGAGGAGATAAAATATTCTGGATTTAAGAGAAATAAAACAAAAGGTCATTTCTTCAAGTTCATTTCAAAAATTCATATACACACTAAATCATTCGAAAATACTTTTCTAGATGTTTTTTTAGAAATGTTACATACATAATTGATAAAAAAATATATATCACTAGATTATAGGCATTAAATTTATTAATTACTTGGCTCCTGTGGCAAGATCATTAGCTAGATGCACCTTTTATCATGAGATTAGTAATTGCTTGGTCTTTTGCCTTCTAAAGCATTCAAATTTCATGCAGTATGAGATAATTTTTATGTTTCTATCCAGTCTTTATTGTCATATGCTCTGATGAAGAAATGTGAATTTGACGTGTACACAATATGTGCTTGTGTTGAGTATGGGGTGTGCGTTAATGAGAGAAAAAGAGAAAGAAGGACATACCTTATTCTTTAGGAGCTTCTTATTTGGAACTTCAAAATTTTCATTACTCTCAGTCCTACTATGTTGAACATCACGTATTGATTCTATCATTATATGAACTGGAATGTCTATACCTGCACATCGAACATCAAAGCCATCAATTCACACTCAACACTATAATTGATATTGATCATTATTACAATTGAATCTCAAATAAATCAACTATTAAAAGCAATTGTTAGCTTGAGGGTTAGCTTAAATGAAATCAACTCCATCCCAAAAAGAGAGTAAACCTAAAGTTGACTAGCTATTTAAACAACTTTCCAAATTTAATATGTTTGTTCCTATTATATTCATTCTTCTTTCTCAAGAAGATTCTAAAATTTTACGGAAGCCTAAAGAACCACGCACATTATCAACAAGCAGGGAGAGAGAAAGGATCTAAATAAAAATCATTATTTATGTTTTAGGTTGAGTATATCATTGAATCATAATTAAATCTTCTCTACATCACAAACGGTAATGTATTTTGAGAGAGGACTGAAAATGGAATAGGATGTAATGGTGGCCAATTCACTTGAAAAAATAGACGGCAAACTCATGGGTCAATACAGCTTGTGGTAGATCAAGTGATTAATGGACAGTAAATTTTCTCACATTGTAGATTTTCTCAAGAAATTGTATTTGATCATTCTGGATTCATTCTTGTACTAGGTGTAGATTTACATATAAATAGTGATAACATTATTCTTATAGATATATTTAAATTTTAAACTAGTGTTTTCATTAGAAAATTACAAGTTCAAAAAGAGGAATTAGAGACAAGTTACAATGATCTATTGCATTAAACATAAATAGGATAATACTTAATTAGGGGATTTGTACACATATTCCACTCAACAAAAGGATCAACCAGTCTTCAAGAAAGACTTGATAGGTCCTTTCACGAGCAATCTTGCAGGTTTGTCATGTTGAGAAATTTATATGGCAGCATTTAGAGTGATTTCTCTTACTTGGTAGTTGCTTGTGATATTATATTAACTTCTTCTTATTGTTCTTCATATGTTATTCTTCATCAAGCAATTACCAAAACCTTAAAACAATGAAGATCACAAAAGCAATGAACACAAGATGTATGCTTTTAGCCAAGGCAAAACCCCTCTCTTAGAGAAAAATCGAGTCAACCTCTTTATAGAAACAACTTCAAATGAGAAATCCAAGACCAAAAACCCTAGACCAAGACCTCCTCCAAGCACCAAATCAACCCTCCAACAAAATCCCTTCCAACTAGTCAAAGTCAAACCCTTTCAGAACTACTGCAAACTCATAATTTCGGTCCCCAACATCTAAGTTTCAGATCTGCAGTAGGTCTACAACTTTGGAACCTTGCAATATCTCTAAATTTCGCACATGTGGGAGAAAATAGTCCATAAACTAGGTTAGAACTCTGATTTTCCTTCCTCCTTGCTTCAATTTCACACTCTTCTATTTTAGGTCGAACTTCTTGTGATGAGTTGCGCTAATGAAGTCGAAATCACTTGTTTTTATACATTTTTCAAGGGGTCAAATAGCCTCTTCTAGGCCGACTAGGACTAGCAAGGTCGGCTTTCTTGAGAGTCAATATTAACAATTAAGACTAAATAATTATTCTTTCTTGTTACAAATTGCCCAATAGGGTCTTATACATAGGAAAACAACTCTCTTGAATCATGACACATCTCTTATATACTTGAAAAACCTTAAGATCATGAAAAACATGCTTGACCTAGATGGCCACCTAAATGGAGCATGAAACCCACACTTGAAAAATAATAATTTTCTTTCTTCTTTTGATAGATACATAAGACATACTTAATGACATGAACACAATAAAAATTATGAAGACCGAACATAGTTACATTTTCAACACTCCCTCTTAACTAGAGAGGTATTCATAATTGTACAACCGATACAAGGATACTTTGGAGAGTTCTCATAAGAAGAGTGTCATAAACAACATGCACAATATTAGGGATCTAGATACCATCTAGGTTAACTGCAAGGGTATCAATCCATCTAGGTACCATCTAGGTTACTTTCCAAGTTACCATCCCAATAGGGTTCCATGTGTCATCTAGGCTACCTACCAAGACACCAGGTGTCATTTAGGCTACCCGCCAAGACACCAACCCCGACAGGGTTCTAAGTATCATCTAGGTTACCTGCTAAGATACAAACACAAAAATGATCCAAGTGTCATCTAGGCTACCTGCCAAGACATCAGGTGTCATCTAGGCTACTTGCCAAGATACCAACCCTAACAGGGTTCTAGGTATCATCTAGGCTACCTGCCAAGATACCATCTCAACAAGGATCCAAGTGTCATCTAGGCTACTTGCCAAGACACCAAGTGTTGTCTAGGTTACTTGCCAAGACACTAACCCTAACAGGGTTCTAGGTATCATCTAGGCTACCTGCCAAGATACCAACAGAGATCTAGCTAACATTTAGGCTACCTATCAAGGTACTAACCAAAATAAGGATCTAGGTATCATCTAGGATACTTGCCAGATCTCCCAACCTAAACAATAATTAGTTATGGTCTATTCAGCCTAAGGTACAAGAACTGTTAATTTTATTTAACGATGGTATGTTCTATGCTTAGAGAAATTTACTTCAAAATTTCTTATTAGCCCAATTCAATTTCCTGGTTAGAAATTACATTAACATTGACAATAAATGCTAATAGACCACAAAAAAATAACCATAAGACAGGCCAAGACAAGAGGAAACAATAATTTGGTGGATGCCAGGGAAAAACCCCCATGCGAGGAAAACTCTTTGATCAAATCTTCTTATTATTCTTCAAATTTAGTAGAGAGAGAAAGTACAATTTCCAACAGTCAACAAGATGCCCTAGCCAGTAAATTCAATGTTCATCAAACCAACAAGATGTCTCCCAATGGACCTTAGTCAAAGACACTGAAACTCAACTTCATGAGATAGTCAAAGTCATCCCAAAATAGTCTGCAACTTCTCGGTCAAATTTGATCAATGTTGTGGTCAAATTGTGATCAACGCAACAGTCAAATAGCCTAAAATTTCTAGATTTCTGTGCTTTTAGCTGTGACCTCTCAAACTCGAAATCTCTCCCAAAAATTGAAGTCAAACAATGTGAGTTGACCCAAGGTCAACGTTGGTCAACACTGCAATAGAAACCCTTAAACCGTTCGAAATATCTAGCTACCCTTTCCCACATGCGGAGGAGAGAGAATGTCTTGTAAAGCTTGTATGAAGCTATCAGAAGGATAGAGAATGTGTGAGGAGATGATGTCAAAAAATGAAGTTTGAGTCTCTCCTATTTATATCCATTAATGAGGGTGTGTGACACATCTTTTGGGGCTTGTGAGCCTACATTACAATTTTGGTCGACCTTGATAAATTGCATATGTGATAAAAATAAATTCAAAATCCAACTTCTGCTCATCCAAACAAGATGATATTTATATCAATATTGCACCTCTCTGAAATCGGAATTCAACAAAAATATCATCTCCATCATATGAGCAATGAAAAATTAAAAGTGGATTTTGGTCGTAGTTTCCAAATTTAACACTCCCTGTGAACTAGGGAGAACTCCACCTGTCAACCCATCTGTCAACGTATACAATTTCGTCATCCAATACCATCATGTACTATCACATATCATCTTGTCATCATGTGTCATCCTATTGTCTCTATACTTTGTTGGCTCTGATTTTCTGTAGAAGAAATAATGAAGAATATTTGATCGAGAGTCAGTCATAAAGACCTTTCCACTCTCCAATAACCCGAACTCAGTTTAGAGGTAAAAACCTCAACTAGACCTGATCCCAGATCAAGTTATTGGACACAACCCATCATAGACATAGAGAGTACAATTATACACGATGCATCGATTAGTAATTTTATGGTCTCTATCCTCATTTCCCAACTCATTTTCCAGTGAGAGGCACTTCCCATGAGTCTCGAACTACATGGGTAGGATGTATGTGGGCATAGATCAAGAGAGGGTGAACCAACTGAATATCATAATGGTGGGGAAATAACACACCAACAAGGTAAGGCGAACCTAGCCCTCTGGTTTGTTATAGCTCCAATAATCTATCCCCAAGCTCCCCGAAGGTCCTAGAGCTCAAAGTCCAACTCAAGTGAGACCCTCATAAGAGGGTTTATCCACGACTCCAAGATTCTCACGAAAGGTTAAGAATTTGACCTTCCTAGGGGTTTCGTTAGAATATCTGCAACTTCCTCATCAATCCCAATGTGATGGAGCCTTACAGTGCCTCGTTGTACCATATCCCGAATAGAGTGGTACCTGATATCAATATGCTTGGAGATGTCATGCAACACGAGATTTTCATACCAATCCCTCAGGGCTTTCTTTAACCCATAGAGGGATTTCTTCAACCTGCATACATGTGCATATCGATCTCAAACTTCGAACCCCAAATGTTGTTCCACATAGACCTCTTCCTTGATTTTACCATGTAAGAAGGAAGTCTTGACGTCCATCTAATGTAGAATCCATCCTTGCGATGCAACAAGGGCAAAATGGATGGTGGTGTAGCGGGAAACAGGTGCAATTATTGCGTCATAATCTATACCTTCCTTTTGAGAGAATCCTTGGGCAATAAATATTTCCTTGAATTTTTCAGCACTTCCATCAACTCCATGCTTGATCTTGTAGAGACATTAAGAGGTGACAACAAATTTTTCCTTCAGTCTAGGGACCACATCCCAGACATCATTTTTCGTGATTGACTCATATTTTTTTTTCATAGCATCCTTCCAAACTTGGTGCTTCACAACTTCTTCAAACATTTCATGCTCAGATTGTATAATGGTGCTCATGGCTACTAAGTACCCTTGGTACCTATGCGACTTCTTACTTTCACAGAATGTTCCCCTTGGAGAAATATGTCTCTCGGTATTTTCGAGAGTTTCTATAAGCCATGAGTGTCTTATTTTATTTCAAGAAGGTGGATCTACAGGGTCCATCGGACCTTCATCATTGAGTATATATTCATCCTTCGGTTCTTCCTACTTTCGTACTTCTTCTTCTTTATCTTCCTTTGAGATAGGAAGATATATAACCTTCTTGAGGGTATCATATTTGTCGAAGGTGACATCATGACATATCTCCACTTCTCTTTGACCAAGCACATAGATTCTATATGCCTTCGTGGTTTCACTGTAGCCCACAAACATTCCCTTCTTTCGAGAAGCATTGAATTTACTTCTCTTTTTTTTCGGCACATGAAAATATATGGGACTTCTGAAAATTCTAAAATGAAAAACATGAGATTTCTTACCACTGAAGAATTCTTCAGGAGTTTTGGAATCTAATTTTTAATGAGGGCATCTATTTTGAACATACACAATGATATTATCATCTTCTTCGCATAGGAACTTCAAAAGAGATTGTTCGTTAATCATGGCATGGGAAACTTCCGGAATGGTTCTATTCTTCCTTTTGGAAACATCATTTTGTTCAAGAGTATATCCAATATCGGTATCCCCCTTAATGCCAACTTCCCTACAATAATCATATAATTCATTTAACTCATTCAGTTCCATTATCGGTCCTCAAAATTGTGATCTTCTTCCCTATTTGATTTTCAACCAAGGCCTTGAAGATGCGGAACCATTTGAATACTTTGTCCTTTCTCTTCACGAAGTATATCCATGTCTTGTGGGATAATTCATCTATGAATGTGACATAATATAAGCATCCTCCCAAGGATGCTATGGGAAACATACCAGATATATTAGATTGAATCAATTGTAGAATATCAAAAGTCCTTATGACACTCGAGGGGAAAGATCCCCTTTATGCTTTCCTTCGGCACAACCCTCACATATGTAATATTCCTAAATTAGCATGTAGCTAATTCGAGTATTGAATTTTGATTTTGTTCTTAGATAAATGAATAAGATGGGTAGGGAGGCCCATAAATCTCTTTAGTAGAAATAAAATCCCTCTTAATGTGAAAAGGGATCATATTCATAGCTTGATAAAGTACCTTCATGTGTGAAAAAGGGCTGATGCATGTGGACAAGGTCAAGTTTGACCAAGTCAACAAAGCTTGAATGGAGGGAGTGGATCATTAATAGAGATGACCCAGTGGAAATATGGATCAGTTTAGATAGTTAGAATAAAGTCACCTTGAGTATGAAAGACGACATTGCATGGAGATCAAGTCAAGGTTGACCAAATCAAACAGCATTGTTATGGAGGAATGGCATTAATGATGGAACATTGGAGTTTTGGAGGGAGATTAACTACATGAAGATGGAAACCCTAATGAGTGGGACCCAAGGTGAGAAGGCTCACATTTTTTATAAGGAAGAGGGTGGCAACCATATGGGGTTAGATTATGATTACGATTTTCTGGTTCTATGGTACGTTTAGACATATACTTTCTCTTGCTCTTTAGCTGAGATTGAATGTTGTTTAGGATTGGGTGTTCCTGATCAAGAATCCCACCTCTTCCATTGAGGAGCTCTTGGAGGAGTCTTGCACCACATTTTCCACTATCTGGCTTTAGTCCAACCTTCACATTTCTTTGACAGCACAGGTCCTGTTGAGGGTTTGGTTGTTTCAATAAGATGCAGCAAGTGGAGACTAGATCTTCATATCTAGGCCATTTCAGTGGAGGAAGTTTATACTCCATTGGGAGGTCAGTATTGAAGGCATTGAGCCTCATTTTCATATATTGGCATCAAGTCAACTACATTTTGTCCCTTACAGCCCAGTATAGATCTAGATCTGCGTAATTTCTGAAGGTGCAGTTGCAGGGTGGTCCAGCACACCATTTCGAGAACTGGTTTTCTAAGTGTTGGGAATCTGCCCTTCACTTTGGAGATCTATTGGAGGAGGCTATTCTATTGCATATATTATATCAACCACACTTTTCATATCTGTAATTTTTAGTGGAGCTGTAGTCTTAAAACTCATATCTAAAATTTGTACTTGGTGTTTTGCTGAAAACTCCAAGGGGGTTCTTTAGAAGAGCTTGTAGAGTGCATGGATCTGATATAGATCTAAATCTTTATGCACATAGTAGCTCTAATGTTTTTAATTTTGGGCAACTAGGTCAAAACTCCATGTTGTGATGCTCAGATGAAGATACCAATATTTGTATTGGATTCCTCTTTCAGAGAGGTGTAAGATCGATATAAAATTGATCTTAATCTGATGAGCGGAACATTTATTTTTAATTTATTTTTAATAATTTCAAATATGTGTGGAGAGTTGGCCTTAGGTTTTACATGACGAGATGTCACCTGATGATGTATATGGTCGATGTTGCAAAGCCTTCACTCACTCTCATCCACACACATATCCTCCTTTCATTGGATACGAGCATCGAAGAAGCACTCACATGGGAAAAAAGGGCAGAAGTGCCTAAAAGCCCCGGAAAGGGCCGAGAATTTCTGTAGTTAGGGTTTCCATGCTAGTTTGACCAACGTTGACTTTGGTCAATGCATGGTCCAAAAGGGCTGAAATTTGGTGGAGAGTTCGATTTTGGAAGTTCGTACACATTGGCACAAAACCCAAGGTCAAAAGGTTGACCGAAGACCAAGCTGCATTAACTTTATTGCTGCTGCCCTGCGTTGACTTTTCCTGTATAGCGTTGACTTTTTGGGGTTGACTTTGAGTTGACTAGGTGACCGATTTGAGGGCTGTTGTGACACAAGCTGGGTTGGCCAACCAAGAAGACTTTGCTGGTTGAAGCATCCTGCTGACCGTCATAACGCACCATCACATTATTTTGTTTTTGGTTTGTCTTCTATAGATCCACTGGTATGTTCTATCAGCATTTTACTTGACTGTTTATGTGATTGCTGTAATAAAAGGTAAAGTTGCATCAAGCATAGAACATCTACTTAAATTTACATGGTATCAGAGCTGAGGTGAAGACAAGCCCTATTTGTAGCAATCACCGGAGAGGATAATGGGTTCCACAAGCTATAGCTTCAAGGAGGAAGACAAATTCACTAGGAAGGATGACTTCCATGCTTGGAAAATGATATTAGATCTCAAATTGGAAGACCAAGATGTCATGGACTATGTGCAGGGTAAAATCCAAGAACCTCCATCCACTGCTACTGCTGCTGCCAAAACAAAGTACAAGAAGGGGGAGATCAAAGCAAAGCTGATGATCAGGGAATCCATTCATAAAATCCTGGTGGCCTACATCTCTGAGTTGGGCACATCCAAAGAGATGTATGATAAATTGATCCTCATGTTCAAGGCCAACAATGTGAATCAAGTACTATTCTTCAAGAATCAATTGAAGAATCTGAAGAAAGGCAGGGATGAGTCTGTCTAATCATACTTTATGAAGCTGACTAAAATCAGGAACAATCTACTAGCTATTGGGGAGACAATAGTTGATCGAGAGATGGTACTCACCACACTTGGAGGGCTCTCATTTGAATGGCATGTGTTCAACACGGCCATTCTAAATAATAATCTGATACCTGGCAAAGTACTGTCAAGATGCGTTCAAGAAGAATCAAGAATGAAGGAGTATGGAAACGGAGGGAATGCTGCATATGTTGCTCATTCTAAAAAGAACTCTGGTGATCCAAAGAATAATGGAAAAGAAGGGGCCCAAGGAAAGAGGGGATAATGTTTCACTTGTCATAGGCTTGGTCACTATGCTAGAGAATGCCCTTTCAAGAATGATTCTCCTGATAGTGATGACAAAAACAACAACCAAAGGAATGGAAATCAAAGGAAAAACAGGTTCAAGGGAAAAAGGAAGGCTTACTCCGGTGGAAATGATCAACCTTTCAAAAGGTCAAGAAACTCCAGGTATGAGGAATCACATGTTTTTGATAAAAGAAATGAATACATTCTTGTATCTGCCCTCTCTGATACATCCCCACCCGACACTATGGATGTCTGGTTAATAGATAGTGGTGCCTCAAGGCATATCACTGGGTTCAAGGAAGCAATTTCTGATATGATTGAGAAGGATACTAATCTAGAAATTATCCTTGGAGATAATGCCACATATCCCGTGAAAGGGATATGGACTGTGACCATCCACTTGTCTCAAGGACAAGTCCTTCACTTGCAGGATGTACTCTACATACCAGATTTGAAGAAGAACCTTGTGTCTATATTGGCCATGGAAGACAAAGGTTTCAATGTGGCATTCATTGATGGAAAGGTGCTCATGTGGAAGAAGATCTTTAAGGAAGCTATCTCGATTGGGTTTAGAGTTGATACACTCTACCAGGTTGGAGGAAGTCCACTGGGAGCAATGACATGTGATACTATTCGACAGACTGAACTATGGCACCGAAGGTTTGGACACCTTCACTACAAAGCCCTTCCCGAAGCAAGGAAGGTGGTGACAGGGATGCCCGAGTTTTCAAATAATCATGAAGGTGTATGTAAGGGTTGTGCCAAAGGAAAGCATACAAGGGGACTTTTCCCCTCTAGTGTCACAAAGACATCTGATATCTTGGAATTGATCCATTCTGATCTATCTGGTATGCTGCCTGTGACATCCTTGGGAGGATGTTCATATTATATGACGTTCATAGATGACTTCTCTCGCAAAACCTGGATATACTTCTTAAAGAAGAAGGATGAGGCTTTCATGTGGTTCCATACATTCAAAGCCTTGGTGGAAAATATGACAGGGAAAAAGATCAAGATTTTGAGAACTGATAATGGCACTGAATATGAGTCAAATGAGTTCAAGGACTTTTGCAAATAAGCTGGCATTAAGAGGGAGACCACAACCGTCTATACTCCCGAGCAAAATGGTGTCGCTGAACGAAAGAACCGAACCATTGTGGAAGTTGCCCGTGCCATGCTATGTGACCAAGGTCTGCTGAAGTTTCTATGGGGAGAAGCTGCGAACACTACTGTGTACATACAAAACCAATGCCAGCATTCCGCTCTAGAATCCAAAACTCCCGAAGAGGTTTTCTCTGGTAAGAAACCTGATGTCTCACATTTTAGAGTTTTTGGATGTACCGTCTACTTTCATGTGCCAAAAGAAAAGAGGAGCAAGTTGGATGCTTCTGGAAAGAAAGGAATGTTTGTGGGCAATAGTGAAACTTCGAAGGCCTATAGAGTCTATGTGCTTGGTCAAAAGGAAGTGGAGATATGCCACGATGTCACCTTTGACGAGGATACTTCCTTGAGGAAAGTAGTCAATCTTCCAAGATCTGAGGAAGATAATGAAGCAAGGCCTGGAAATCAAGAGGAACAGAAGGATGAAACAATGCCTGATGTTGAAGGACCGATGGACCGGATTGGTCCACCTCCTTCACTAGGAAAGAGACCATCATGGCTCAGGGACACTCTCGAGGATGCTAAGGGACATGCTGCCCCAAGGGGGACATTCCGTAAAAGCAAGAAGCCAAATAGATACCAAGGGTATCTAGCAGCCATGAGTACTATTGTACAATCCGAGCATGGATCCTTTGAGGAACCCATAAAGCATCAAGTCTGGAAGGATGCTATGCACGAAGAGTATGAGTCCATTATGAAGAATGATGTTCGGGATGTGGTTCCATGACCAAAAGACAAAGCAGTTGTCACCTCGAAATGGCTCTACAAGATCAAGCATGGATCTGATGGAAGTGCTAAAAAGTTCAAGGCAAGATTCATTGCCCGTGGCTTCTCTCAAAAGGAAGGCATAGATTATGATGACATATTTGCACCTGTGGCCCGATATACCACCATTCGATCTATTATAGCCCTTGCTGTTACGCAAGGATGGAGTCTTCATCAGATGGATGTGAAGACTGCATTTCTGCGTGGTGCAATAAAGGAAGAGGTATATGTGGAGCAACCTCCGGGGTTCGAAGTCCAGGATCGGGACACCGATGTCTGCAGGTTGAAGAAGGCCCTCTATGGGCTGAAGCAAGCACCTAGAGCTTGGTACGAGAGGATAGATAGCTACTTGATGAAGTTGGACTTCACTTGAAGTAATGCTGATCCAAACCTTTACTTCAAGGTTGTCAAGGGAAAACCTCTCATCTTGGAGCTGTATGTGGATGACCTCTTCCTGATAGGTGTTGACCCTCTCATTCATTAGTGCAAGAGGGAGCTCGCTGCTGAGTTCGAACTGAAGGACCTAGGACTGCTGCACTACTTCCTAGGCCTGGAGGTTTGGCAGAGACCTGGCGATATTTTCCTTTCTCAAGGAAAATATATTGTGAAGCTTCTGGAAAGATTTGGTATGGTGGACTGCAAGTTCGTGTCAACACCAATGGAACTCAACTTCAAGAAGTTGAGTGGCAGCGCTGCTGGCCCAGTATTGTCAAATCCTACCGAGTATCATCAACTCGTAGGGGCCCTGATGTTCTTAGTGAACACCCGTCCAAATATATGTTTTGCAGTGAACACTTTGAGTCAACAGATGGTTGAGCCTGATCACTTTCACTAGGTTGGTGCCAGGAATCTTTTGAGATGCCTTCGGGGCACGATAAACCATGGGCTGAGATACACTGTCGGGAGCGTGACACTCCTTAGATATATTGATGCCGATTGGGCTGGCAGTGTGGTGGATCGTAAGAGCACGTCGGGATGCTGCTTCAATCTTGGTTCTGCTTCGATCTCATGGATGAGCAAGAAGCAGAAGTCGGTGGCTTTGAGCATCGCAGAGGCCGAATACATTGCAGCAAGTATGGCTTGTTGTGAAGCAGTTTGGTTGCGAAAGCTCTTTAGTGAGCTGTTCGGACATGTGCTAGATACCACCGTGATACTCTGTGATAACTAGAGTGGGATTCGCTTGTCCGAGAATCCAGTATTCCACGATCGATCCAAGCATATTGATATCAGGTACCACTTTATTTGGGATATGGTACAGCGAGGTGCCGTAAGGCTCGATCATATAGGAACCGATGAGCAGGTCGCAGATATTCTCACAAAGCCCCTGGGGAAGGTCAAGTTCCTAACCTTCCGTGAGAGTCTTGGTATCGTGGAACGACCCTATGATGTGGGTCTTGTTGGACGATGAGCTCTGGGAGCTCTGGGGGGCTTTGGGGATAGCTTCTCGGAGCTATAAGCACTCACGGGGCTAGGCTTGCCGAACCTTGTAGTGCTTCTGCCCCACCATTATGATGTTTGAGTTGGTTCACCTCTCATTATCTGTGCCCCGTATGCATCCTACCCATTGAGTTCAGGGCTCATGGGAAGTACCTCTCATTTGGCCAATGAGGTGGGAAAAGCTAGAGACTAGTAGCAATTACTGATGGACGCATCAGATATTGTCGTACTCTCTATCTAGGATGGCACGGTCCAACCACTTGATCTGGGATCAAGTATAGTGAGGTTTCGGACCTCCAACTGACTTCGGGTCAGGTAAACCAACTTCGAGTTGGTATGAGACTCTTTGTGAGTCTGATAGAGGTTTCGGACCTCTAGGCTGAATCTGTCAGCCGGGGGATGATGTCTTTGTGACTGACTCACTTCTGTTCTGAAATAAAGAGGCCAACAAAGCAAGTTACGGCGGGATGACACATGATGTTTGTTTGCACAGGTGGATGGAGTTCTCCCTAGTTGAGAGGGAGTGTTAAAATTGGACAACTAGGTCCAAACTCCATGTTGTGATGCTCAAATGAAGATACCAATATTTTTATTGGGTTCCTCTTTTGGAGAGGTGTAAGATCGATATAAAATTGATCTTAATCTGATGAGCAGAACATTTATTTTGAATTTATTTTTAATAATTTCAAATATGTGCAGGTCGGCCTTAAGGTTTTACACCCCCAGCAGATGTGTCACACACCTCAATGATGGATATATATACAGTCAACGTTGGAGAGCATTTCACTCAATCTCATCCACACACATCTCCTCCTCTGATTGGATACGAGCATCTGAGAAGCAATTCTCACGTGGGAAAAAGGACGAAGTTGCTGACGCTGAAAAAATGACGAAATTTCTGCAGTTAGGGTTTCTAGGCAAGTTTGACCAGCGTTGACTTTGGTCAATGCATGGTCCGAATTGGCTGATTTTTGGTGGAGAGTTCGATCTTGGAAGGCCATACACTTTGGCACAAAAATCGAGGTCAAAGGTTGACTTAAGTTGAGCCGTGTTGACTTTGATATGGCTACTTGGATGCTGACTTTTATGATGTCAGGTTGACTTTTCTGGGGTTGACTTTGAGTTGACTGGGTGACTGATTTGAGGATTGTTGTGACACATTCTGGGTTGGTTGACCAAGAAGACTTTGTTGTTTGAAGCATCCTGCTAACCACTGTAATGCACCAACACATTCCTCCGTTTCTAGTTTGTCTTCTATAGATCCACTGGTATGTTCTATCAGCATTTTACTTAACTGTTTGTGTGATTGTTGTAATAAAAGTAAAGTTTCATCAAGCATAGAAAATCTTCAAAAATTTACAAATGTACAACCCATGATGTTAAAACAGGAAATAAAATAACGTTGTCGGTGTTTCATCTCTTACACATGGTTGCACTCTTTTTGGATGATTTTGGCTATTATGGCTGAGAGGTTTATTGAATCTAAGTCATAGATTTTTTAAGATTCTTAAAGACAGCAGTAATGTATAAATTAATGGGGATCCATGGGCTTTGCTTAAC